>JAVJIF010017134.1:0-98731 GCA_038442645.1 Agave tequilana | reverse complement strand
CGTATGTGGTGATGGACGAGAGATCTCATGATACCTAAAGATATCGCTCTCATACATGTTATTCTTATAGGAGAGCGACGACTTAACCCTAAATGGGGATAGCCTCTCTTTTATATACCTGGATAAAGAGAGAATTACAATATTACCCTTTTCCCCTACAAACTCTAATATAAACATGACAAGATAGTGATACAATTGGGTTGCAATGAATAGACTGGTTTAATTGTGAGACCCAAGTCTTTAACATATATATCACGTTACAGTCTGAATGCTACACAATGCACATCCAAACCCAATAATAAATGTAATTTTAGGTCTATAGCCTACCAAACTTTGTTGCACAATACAGAAACGTGGATAGGGGACACAAACACTGCAAGACACGAATATGTGGATATGCAAAGTCTAAAAAAAAAAGGATACATATACGTCATGGGCATTGCCATAAAATTATGTATGTATGCATGTATTTATATACGTAAGAATTAGGACTAGACATGTATAACTTCAAGATTCGTGGGAAGTATCATATGACTTATAAACACAATTGCATATAAACCTTAAATCCCTAAATCACATGAACCATGAAAACCAAACAATTGCATCCAAAGATATGCAAAAAATCTTATTAAGAAAAATAATGAATGTATTGTCCACTAAGTATCTTGCACGTGTGTCCAAGTCGGGTTGTGTTTGACACGGAACTGGGGCCTCCAACGTGTCTCAGATACCAAATAATCTATTGGATGTGAATTTAGGACCCACACCTCAAAAAATTCAGGTTAGATTCTAAAGGGGTTTCGGGTAAACAGTCACATTCCCACCCTTGAAAGGACCTTATTAATTCCAGAAAGAACAAAATAAGAAAATGTCAATGAATTTACTTTACTCTATCTTCAGCATGCCAGCATCTTTTTGTATCTCTTTAACGTCCTTCTGGTTACTGATATGTTACCAATTAGCTTGTAAAAGTTTAGAGCCCAAAATACTAGACCAATTTTTTTTTCTGGAAACTTGAATTATGCATTATTTGGTTCGCATAAGTTCTTGAAAAGGCTGATTCATTTCTCATTAACTAAAGGGTGATGAAATGAAATGCAGGTGAGATGATTGTGGGTCCCACGAAGACCCTCTTCATGGATGAGATATCAACAGGACTAGACAGCTCCACCACCTATCAGATAGTAAAATGTCTTCAACAAATTGTCCATCTTGGTGAGGCCACAATCCTCATGTCCCTCTTACAGCCAGCCCCTGAGACCTTTGACCTGTTTGAGGATATCATTCTGCTCTCCGAGGGCCATATTGTTTACCAGGGACCAAGAGAGCATGTGCTTGACTTCTTCAACAGCTGTGGCTTCCGTGTCCGGAGAGGAAGGGCACTGCAGATTTTCTGCAGGAGGTAGGCTTATTCACTGGCTTGAAGTGGAAGTCATAGCATGCTGCTGACCTTTATTGACTGCTGATTTGTTGAGTTTGTACTACGCCTGTTTTATTTCATGGAAAGATAGTCAGAGAACTAACCTATCTTTCTATTTAGATTTTTAACTCAGTAAAACTTTAGCAAATCATAAAGATAGAATCATAATATTTTCACAAAAAGCTATTGTTTCTTGCTTTCCCTTTTGTTTTGCAATTTACCGGACCTCTAATTTTTCAGTTAGTCCGGTCACTATGTTCTTTGTAGCTGAAAGTCTGTTCTTTTCAGCCTCGACTTGTTGATTTCCCTCATGGATTGCTTGTGCTAATTATTCCTATTGGAACTTAGCAAAGTTGCTCTGGCCTTTTTGCTACTTGTCAACTTGTCTTGTCTTAAAATCATATTGTCATGGCTATTATTAAATGCTTCTTCTTGTAACCTGTGTGCCTAATACAATTTTTGTTACATGGAGTAATATGCTTTGTAATATTGACAGGTTACCTCGAGAAAGGATCAAGAACAGTACTGGGCAGACAGGAGTAAGCCCTACCACTACATATCTGTCCCCGAGTTCGTCAAGCAATTTAAAAGATTTCACGTCGGTTTGGCTCATCAGAATGAGCTGTCATTGCCCTTTGATAAGAAGAAGATCCATGAGGGAGCGCTGATCTTCTCCAGGCACTCAGTCCCTATATCTGAACTCCTAAGTGCCTCCTTTGCTAAGGAGTGGCTTCTTATCAAGAGGAACTCTGCTATTTACGTCTTTAAAGTTGTTCAGGTGAATTTCAAATGATTCTATGAAACCAAACCCTCTCAGACATTTAAAAGGATCAAGATATTTCATTTTAATCAAATGAAAGGTCATTCCATTTCAGACAATTCTCTAGTACTGAAAGAGAAGTCACAATCTATGATTTAGACATGTGCTTGTTATACCACAACAATACCACTCAGAAGATCATTGTCGTTGTCTATCATCACATTGGTAGCTTCACTAAATTTTGTTTTCATCTTGAAGCTCATCGTAGTGGCAATGATCGCATCTACAGTTTTTCTAAGGACAAAAATGCACACGAACAATGAAGGAGATGGTGCTATCTTCGCTGGAGCACTCATCTACAGTGTAATCACAAACCTGTTCAATGGCTTTGCCGAGCTCTCTTTTGCTATCATGAGGCTCCCAGTGTTCTACAAGCAGAGGGATCTTCTTCTCTACCCAGCATGGGTGTTCACCCTTCCGAACGTTGTGCTGAGGATCCCCATCTCCATTTTAGAATCAGCGATATGGACTTGCATGACTTACTACTCCATTGGATTCGCCCCAGAACCTAGCAGGTAGCTCCCCCGGTTCCATACTTATCAGTTATTCTTGAACCCCTGACATTAGAAATGAACAAAACTAACCATTTAGGGACTTTCCACTTGCATATAAGACTTTTGCAATTTTGCTTTAAGGCGGTGTACAATCAATTACAATTATTTGTAATTCACACACCACCGCCTACGCAACCCCATCCTCCATAACATGCCCAACATTTCTTCCTATATTCTGATATTGGGATGCTTCAAATATTTGTTGTTAATATCTGAATAGCTGGACATCATCATGAAACATACATTTCCAAAATAAGTATAGAAGCAAGTTTATTGAATGGAGACAGACACATAGGTGCATGAGGTCCCAGAGCAGGATAGACTGTAGTTATGTCGGATATGTAGATGAACTGGCTATGAGCTGCTAAATAAATTGGGGTTTTGCCCCATATTCATGCCCTAGAACTTTCTGATTTTTATTCATAATCAAAATCTTCATATTTTCATATTAACACATCAAATCATATAAGCTGGGACAAAAAAAAGACCTTCCTGTTAGTCCATCTGTTAGTATGTGGAATACTTTAGAACCATCCTTGAAATACTGAGACTATTTCATATTCATATCCAAAAGTAGGGAATATTCCCAGTATCTCACAATCCATAAAGTAGCTGATGTAGAATTTTTTTTTTGTCCCCACTTATATAATTGAGGTGTGAATATGGAAATAGGAAGAATTTAAGGGTGAATAAGGAATTAAGAAAGATTTCAGCCCTACATACCAAAAAAATCATAAATTTAATTATTAAATAGTTCATAAAAACCTGTAAAGCATGTTTTCCAGAAATGGTTTACGCAGTATTCTTTTACAATCCAGAAAGAGAGAGTCCAGAATAAACAGTGTGCCAAGCACATTCAAGTGTAATTCAGAATACTTTTTGTATCATGCCTAGTGCATAGAAGCCCATGTTCGCATGCAATATCTTCATCACACTATGTACATATTTTGGGCACTAATGATCTCTCTTTTTCTCCTCTCACAACCCAGGTTCTTCAAGATGATGCTTATCTTCATCCTGATCTCACAAACGGCAGCAGGGATCTTCAGAGTAATTGCAGGACTGTGTAGGACAATGGTCATCGCCAATGCTGGTGGATCCATTGCCTTCCTCCTCTTTTTTGTTCTTGGAGGTTTCCTCGTGCCAAAAGGTTCTCATTTGTGATTCATAACTGTAGAGAAATAAAAAACCCTAAAAGAAGATTGTATATCGGATAAAAGAGAGTTACAAGATATATATAAATAAAGGAGGGTATATGGGTAAATATAGGTAATCACCCAATAACCTAATAACTCAAATACTAATAACTTAACACTCTCCCTCAACTGGAGCATAGACATCCAACATGCCCAGCTTGTTACAAAGAGTAGAAAACACCTGAGGTGAGGCAGCTTTGATAAGTAAATCAGCTAACTACTTCAAGGACGGTGTGAACTGGAATATAACCACCTTCTTGGTCCAAGCATCTTTGACAAAGTGACAATCGACCTCAATATGTTTGGTCCTTTTATGAAATACTGGGTTCTGGGCAATATAGATGACAGACTGATTATCACAATGCATAGGCATAGGTCCAGGCTGTCTGAAATCAAGCTCCATTGGTAAATTTTTTAACCACCCCATCTTGCATGCCGTATAAGACATAACTCTATACTCATCTTCAGCACTTGAGCGAGACACAACATCTTATTTCTTACTCCTCCAAGTCATCAAATTTTCTCCAACAAAGGTGCAATAGCCAGTAGTAAATTTCTTATCCACTCGATCACCAACATACCCTTAATCAGAGTATCCAGAAATGTGTACATGTCAATGTTTCCTATACACCAACCCTTTTCAAACAACTCTTGATATAAGATAGAACACTCATTGCAACAACCAATGGGTCTATCTGGGCTGATGCATGAATCAACTCAGGACTCCTACAACAAAAGCCTAGTCACCGTAAGATAGATCAGTTTTTCAATCAATCTCATATATCTTCTTGAATCATTAAGTGTATGACTGTCATCAAATCATAAATCCACATTTGCTTTTATTGGTGTATTAGCAGGCTTGCATCCCAAAAATTCTGTTTCCTCCAGAAGGTCTTTGCCTTATTTTTTAAGAGGAGGTGATGGTCTAAGAAAATCTAGTTGAGTTGGAGAAGACGATGGCTTGAAGCAAAGAAACAAATCAAGATGAAGCAGCTTCCTTTTTAGGCGATTGAAAAAACGAAAGAGTATGAATAGGATTCAATTCTTATTCAATGAAGATTTGTTTTCAAAGATCAAAAGGTCTAGAATTCTTCTAGATCAAGAGATCAACTCTTAATAGGATTGATCAAGATTCTTTAAGCATCCAATGGCCAAGATATCTCATTATGCAAATAGGAGCTGTATTGTAAAATCTTATAAATAAACAACAACACTAAGCCATTTCTCCCAAGTATTTGGGTAGGCTACATGAACCAAAGAGAATTACGCTGGATCGGGCACATGGATCAACTTTCTCTACTCATTCTTATCGATCAATATGTATTCATTAAGACCTTTAGCCTTATATCTGTCGTATCACCTCCCTCTATGTTTTCTTTGGTCTCCCCTGCGCTCTTTTATCTTGTCCTAATTTGATGCACTCTACTCGCCAGACTGGAGCATCTGTACGTTTACATCGCACATGACCAAACCATCGTAGGCGATTTTCTCTCATCTTCTCTTTTATAGGGGTTATGCCTATCTTAATACGAATATCCTCATTTATCACCTTATCCCTACTCGTGTTACTACACATCCAACAAAGCATGCGCATCTCTACTACACTCATCTTCTGAGCATGATATCTCTTTATAGCCCAACGTTCTATGTCATATAACAAAACTGACCTAATAACAATCCGATAAAACTTTTCATTCAGCCATGACGGAATGTTACGATCGCATTAAACTCCTGTTGTACTTCTCCATTTCAACCAGCCGGCTTGGATCCTATGGTTGACATTACTGTTGATCTCCCCATCCTTTTGGATAATAGAACTTAAGTATTTAAAATGATTGCTCTTGAGGAGTAGAAGAGCAGAAGAAAGTTGTGGTGAACAACAATATAAGGCCCTAAAAAGTAAAGAAGGTCCTTAAAAGCTAAGAAAGAGAGGAGCAAAGTGAATGTGCATAAAGAGAATATATACTCTTGTAATCTAGGTGTAGATTCAAATGGAAGGTGAATACTCGTGTGTCATTAAGAGGAAGGTTAGATCTCTTTGTATCAAGTTTATTAATAAAGTTCTCTCAAGTTCTCTTCCCGTGAACGTAGGCCCTTTGAGCCGAATCACATTAAATTGTGTTTCTTCTTATATCTTTTAATATTCATCTTGTGTGCCTGGGGTAATCGATCTCATGACGTGCTTGAGGTCGTCAGTAGAGATCTCTGTATCTCCCAACTATTGATATCATAATAAGTGTAGTATCCCGAGTTATGCACACAACAATTGGTATCGAGCATATTAATTTCATCACAACAAATGATATCAAAGCTGATGATGTTCGTTCAAGACTCGAGTGCTCTAGATGCAGTAGAAGATGACGAGTCGATGGAGTTTGGCGGAGGCATCAAGATGAAGAAGACAATAAGAAGGTTTAAATTTGTTCTGAGGTAAATATCAATGACTTTTGGAGTATATTGATCAAAGTGGAATTGTCAAGGCTCAATGATGCTCAGATCTGAATAGACGCAGAGACGATGATCGGATCATCACCAATGGCGGATGGCAAGACGAGCTTGACGAGCTCACGAAGGCATCGCACAAGGCACCCCATGGAGGCTCGCTGCGGCAACAAGTCAAAGAAAAAACAGCGGAGGGTGATGAAGACGATCAACGGATAAGATTGATCGAAAGTTTAATCGTGTAATCGTAGTCGGATTCAGGCGATCAAGGTGTTGAACCCTATATTTTCCAACATTCTGGATGCAATGGTGGGTAAAGATCTAGGAGATTCCAATGTCTGATGCATGTTATGTACAAATCGGTTAAAAGAATCACAGAGATCATAATCAAAGTTATGACGGACTAGTCGTAACACATATCAGGTTTGAAGATCATTAATAGCTGGGCAATAGATCTGGCAAACATTAATGCAATGGTGAATGACAGCCCTAATTGATGGAAGGAGACCATGGCAGTGTGTGGCGGAGGCCTGATAAGACCATAGCAGTTATGCGAAGACGAAAAGTCTCAAGATTAAAATATCGATAGAATGTGAACCATTACCAAGTGATTGGTGAAAGACCATGGCACAACAAATCCTTGACAATATTCGTGTAAAGTTGATAAGACCATAGCAGAATCAGAGGTGGATTGCCTCAAGACCGTAGAGGCCCCATAGCAGGGAGGGCGTCACAAAGCACAATTTGCTGATGGCGGCGGCGATGCAATGCAAGCTAAGAGAAAGAAACTAGGTCAATGAGTTTCAATAAAAAGTTTGAAGGGAGCTCACTTCGAAGTGGAGTTTCAAGGAAAACTGTGACGAGTCTAAAAGTTACAGGACGACTATAGAAAGGGTGCATTTAGGCGAGGTTCAAGATGACCTAAGGCATGACGGTAAATCCGCCAAAGGCCTCGGGGAGAGGAGGCAAGGTTAAAGGCTCACGACATGGTTACAACCAAGAAAAATATTAAGGTAGTAATCTAAAATCTCAAGTTATTTTGCTAAAAGTTTGAAAAGCAAGTCAAGGTAGAGACTATTAAGATTTTGCCTTACTTTTCAAGAGAAGATGATGGTCTAAGAAAATTCAATTGAGTTGAAGAAGATAATGGCTGGAGGCAAAAGAAGCAAATTAAGGTGAAGCAGTTTCTTTTTCAGGCGATTGCGAGTTTCTTTTGTAGGAGGAGTATGAATAAGATTCAATTCCTATTCAATGAAAATTTATTTATAAATACTAAAATGTTTAGAATCCTTCTAGATCAAGAAGATCAGCTCTTAATAGGATTCATCAAGATATTCAAGCATCCAATGGTCAAAATTATCTCTTAGTCCAAATAAGAGTTGTATTGTAAAATCTTATAAATAAAAATTGTAAACCAGCATTGTAAAGTGAAGCAAAAGAGCAGAAGAAAGTTATGGTGAACAACAATGTAAGCCCCTAAAAAGCCAAGAGGTCCTCAAAAGCCAAGAAAGAGAGGAGTAAGGTGAAGGTGAATAGAGAGAAGGTATATTCTTGTAATTTAGGCGTAAATTCAAGAAAAAAGTGAATACTCTTGTGTCATCAAGAGAAATATTAAATCTCTTGTATCAAGTTTATTAATAAAGCTCTCTCTAGTTCTCTCCTCATGGACGTGGCCAAGTTTGGACCGAACCACGTTAATTGTGTGTTTTCTTCTTATATCTTTTAATATTCATCTTGTGTGCTCAAGGTAATCGATCTCATGGCGTGCTTGAGGTCGTCGGTGGGAATCTCCGTATCTCCCAACTATTGGTATCATAATAAGTATAGTATCCCGAGTTATGCACGCAACAATTAGTATCGAGCATATCAATTTCATCATAACACAGAGCATACTTTCACTGAGAAAGAAGTACACTGTGTTTTTGATGTGCAACTTCAATTCTCAGAAAATATTTTGGACGTCCCATGTCCTTGGTCACAAAATGACACTTGAGATACATCTTAGTCTCCACTATCCCAGCTTAGTCACTCCCAGACAGCAAAATGTCATCAACATAAACGTTCAAAAACACAATGCCTGATCTTGTGCGCCAAACGAAGACATAGTGATCTGAATGATATCGTCGAAAGTCAATACTAGAAATGGTAAGACTGAACTTCTCTAACCACCCTTGGACTCTGCTTGAGTCCATATATAGCCATCTCTAGACGACAAACTTTAGTCTCCCCTGAACAACATAAACTGGAGGTTGCTCCATATACACTTCCTCTTGAAGATCCCCATATAAGAAGGTGTTCTTGACATCTAACTGGAACAATGACCATGCCAAGTTAACATTAAGAGAATAAAATCCTGATAGAGTTTATCCTGACAACTGACGAGAATGTCTCAAAATAGTCGATGTCATATGTCTGAGAATAACCCTTGGTCACGAACCTGGCCTTATATCTATCCACAGAACATCTGATTGGTACTTTAGAGCAAATACCCAGCGACAACGAACAACCACCGCATCTGTTGGTGCGAAAACTAACTCCCAAGTTCCTCTGAAAGAAAAAGCTTCCATCTCCTCATCCATTACCTGTTTTCAAGCAGATACCAATAAAGCCTCTGTATAAAATCTGGGTATAGACTCAGAAGACAAAGAGAGAGCAACTGTCAAAAAGTAGGGTTTAGATGATCATAAGAAATGAAATTCGAAACAGGGTAATCAGTATAAGACCGTTTACATTATCGAAGGGCAATAGGAATATCAAGATCAGAGGAGAAGCTGATGATGGAGGAGGACCTTCAACCGGAGAGGGTTAGCTGAAACTGGTTCAGAAGCAGGAACTTTTGGGCGATGAGTGTAGATGTATCTGAAATTTTGAGTTGGCTTTGAAGCAGTTGGACTGTGGTTTCTATTGGTGGCACTGGCAAAGAAGCTGTATCAGCAGGTGTAGGTAATGGCACAGATAGTGAAGGAGGAACAATCTCAGATATGATGACAGGAACCTTTGTAGAGAAATATAGAACAGACTCAAAGAATGTGACATCAGTAGATACCAAATACTTCCTTGTAAAAAAATTATAGCACCAGTATCTTTTTGTGCTTTAGAATACCTAACAAAGGCACACCTTATAAATCTAAGGATAACTTATCTAGCTCAGGAGATAAGTCCTAAACAAAATAACTGCATCAAAAAACACAGAGAGTCATGAAGAAGGGAGTTTTGTTAGCATAGAGACATTAAAATGGAGATCTTTTATTGAGAACAGAAGAAGACATCCTATTAATTAGATTACAAGCACTGAACACAGCATCAAACTATAAAATTTTGGAACACATAAATATTTCGAACACTTATGGATCATTAAGGTTATAGCAACATTTAGAATATGCCTATATTTTCTTTCAGCAACTCTATTTTATTGGGATGTATGAGAACAAGATGTTTGATGAATAATTCTATTTTTGAAACAAAAACTAGATACATTCTTTGTTACATACTCCAGAGCATTGTCAGTATGAAGCATACAAATAGAAGTAAAAACTATTTTTTATTTTATTAAAGAAAAACTCAATTACACTGGACACTTCTGACCTTTCTTTTTGGAGATACAACTAAGTCATGCGAGAAAAGTTATCAATAAAAAGTAAAAAAAATCTAAAACCCATAATAGAAGGTATCTGACTAGGACCCCAAACATCAGAATGAACAAACTCAAAAGCAGAACTATTACGACCGTTGACTCGACTCTGAAAAGTAGCACTATGATGCTTAGCTAACTCACAAGACTCACAACCTAAAGAAGAGATAGAGGACTCAAAAGGATTAACAAACTGAATCTTTTGTAACGAAGGATGACCCAAGCGCCAGTGTCACAGTAAAACCGGATCAGACTGACCTGCAACCAAGCTCGTAGGGGTCACTTGATCATCCAAATAGTATACGCCTCCTCGCTCATGCCCCAAACTAATCCTCTTCCCAGTCGACAGATCCTTAAACACACAATGAGAAGAAAAAATGTTATGTTGTAGTTATTTTATTTAGTAAGTTAACTGATAGACAAGAGACTAACAGAAAATTATGGAACATAAAGGATATCAGTAAGGGTCAAGGATGGATTAGCCTGAACTATCCTATTGCCTAGTACAGGTGAATGGGTACCATCAGCAATTTTAATATAGGGGTGGGCAGTGGACATATTTAAGGAAACAAACTTTTTTGATATTTGTCATGTGGGATGAGGCTCCAGAGTCTAATATTCAGAGCTTTTGAGGAGAAGCGGTATAGGTGTGCATGCCTGAAGCAGATGCATGAGTTGCTGAAAGATTGTTCTGAGAGATAGCCAGTAGTAAAAGTAAACAACTAGTAATGAAAAAAAGCAGGTAACTTAGGTACTAGATAGTAGCATATAAAGGCTTAAAAATCAGATCAGATGTAAAAAAAAAATCTGATTTTAAGCAGTAAACAGAGCAGATCTCACTAGAAAAGTCTTGTAGAGCATCAAATAGCCAGATCAGATGTAAAAAATCTAATTTTAAGCAGTTAACAGATCAGATCTCACAAAATAAGTCTTGTAGAGCATCAAAAGATTCAGACCAGCTCTAAAAAGCAATTTTTTGAGTAGTTGGAGTACTTCTTTGGACCCTTAAAGGACAGATGGCAACCCTTGGGAAGGATTAGGAGGCGGTGACACCTCGAGAGGATGGTGGCGGCACTTGGAGAGGATGGTAGGGGCACTTGGAGATGTTGGAGAGGGTGGCGGCAATTGAGAGAAAGATGGTGGAGGAAAGGAAGCAGACATTTTGAGGAGAAGGGCTATTGGAGATGGATTTTAGGGTTAGGGTTTCTTATTGCTTTGATACCAAGCAGAGAAATAGAAAACTCTAAAAGAATATTATATACCGGATAAAAGAGAGTTACAAGATATATATAGAAGACAAGGAGGGTATATGGGTAAAATTGAGTAATCACCAAATAACCCAAATACTAATGACATAACTTAACAATAACCACAAATAGGTGACACAAATCAAATTTTATGGAATAAGAACTTTAAGAGAAACTAGAGTTCTATTGGATGAACCAGAGTAAACATTATAATTTGGCAATTATATAAAAAGAATTTAGATTTTGTGTTATTATATAGAAAGTGCAAAGGTAAATGGTTGTATTATTATATAGAAAGTGCAAAGGTAAATGGTAACAAAAGGGCTTCAATGTTTTTTTTGTCCCCTTTCAATCTAAGCAAAGAAAGGATAATGTTTCTCCTTTATTAACAGCTAAAATTCCCAGTTGGTGGACATGGGGTTACTGGGTTTCTCCTCTGCCATATGCATATAATGCTGTTGCCATCAATGAGTTTTTCTCTCCCAGGTGGATGGATAAATTTGTAAGTTTTTCTTTGGCCCTTCTATGGATTATGCATATAGTGGAGGAGACTGCAATCAGATTCACTAAATTCCACATTTTATTTAGTATTTTAATTAGTTCTTTATCTTTCTTGCCATGTGAGTCTTGAGATATTTTCTTCATAAAGTTTATGTAATCTGATTTCATTGAATAACAAGATTAATGAATGTTCTTATTCATGAAATATCCAAAATGTAATTTTTGCAGGTTATTATATGATTTACTGTTAATTGTTATGTTTGTTATTGTTTCCTTTCTGATGCATATTTGTTTCTATTAGAACATTAATGCTACATATATACATATATACATACATAATACATATATACATACATTTAGGGATGAGAATGGACGAGTCCATGGGGCCCCACTGGACATGTCCAATAGAAAATTTTCTATAGGAATATGAATTTTCTCATTTTCTTATAGAAAAATTTCTATTGGACATGTCCAATGGGGGCCTATGGATACACCTATTCTCATCTCTGCATACATATATACATACACACACCCACAAACACACACACACACACACACACACACATCCATTCAAATTCTTCCCGAACTTCTAACAAGTTCTCTTTTATACAAATTCTATATCATTCCTCATGACTGTATTATTTTCAAGTACCTTACTTATTATTGTGTTGCAATTATGAATCTAATCTGTAAATCGATTAACTTTCCTAGATCATTAAAGTTTTGTAATCTTCAGTAGCATCCAAATAGTCACCCTTTTATGCAACAAAAGGCTGTTGGCATACATACTTTTTCTTCTTATTTATATGTCGAAATCCTTAATACTCTATACTGTACAACAGGCACCTGATGGTAGGAAGTTGGGGGTGGCAATTCTGGAAAATGGTAGTATCTTTGTCGATAAGAACTGGTACCGGATTGGAGCAGGTGTACTCTTTGCATACACTATCATCAGCAATGTCCTGTTCACTCTTTCTCTCACGTATCTAAGTCGTAAGTGATCATAATTATCAATTTCGTACAACGCTTTATATTTGCTCCTGTTATATGCTGGCCATTTTAACATAAAATTGCTATCACCATATAATATTTATCATCCATTGCGCTATATTTTCTTCTAATAGCTCCGGGGAAGCAGCAAGCTGTTATATCTGAAGAAACAGCCATGGAAATGGAAGCCAACGAAGATGAATCAGAGGAATCTCCGAGGCTTAAAAGTACATGGTCAAGTAGAGCATCTACTCCTCGGAATTTATCAGCAACTGATGGAAACAACACTCGTAAGAATTGCTTGATTTAGATAGTTTGAAATTTTATAAAATCGTGGTTGGGCTCTAAGACCATAGTAATTCCTTCAGCGGATTTCACGATGCGGCGCATGGCTGATCGTTCTGTTACTGCTTCTCCTAATAATTGGCGTAGTTATGAGATGCATTCTGAATCTGTTGGGTTCTCTTCTAGTCCTGCCCGGAGAGGAATGGTTCTCCCATTCACGCCTCTGTCCATGTCCTTTAAAGATGTAAATTACTATGTTGACATGCCTGTGGTGAGTTTTCTTCTTAGATTCTTTAGACAGCTTCATGTTTCTTTTCATGAAGTTGAAGTTTGCTAGCACTTTGCAACTCCTTTAGCAATCAAGAGAATTCAGATACCATTAGCCAGCTGTCAACAAAAAATGGAAGAACTGTGATTTGACCTATAAATCGACCGGATAAGTCCATGTCAAACCAGCTAACCTAATCAACTCTGTATTTGGGTTAAATTCTGCGGTTTCCTAAGGTCTTTGGTGGGGTTAGAGCTGATTCTCATTTACTTGAGTAGATTGATGGTGAACCTTACAAAATAAAATTAATTTCCTTTTTTTGGTTTCTATTCAACATCTTTGCCTGTAAATTTAGATTGTCTTCCACTTGGAAACACTGTCAAATGAGTATAAATTATAATTTTTTTTTACCATAACCTCATATCCTCACTTTCACTAGTCCTTTGCTTTAGTTTTGACCACATTTGGACACCTGGCGTTTATGTTTACAATTTGGTTGTATTAAATCGCAGCTGAATATATTTGTAACATGCTTGAGAACTTGCATTGCTAATGCACATTCTAGACTTTGACATCTATAAAATGTTTTTCAGTTGTATAAACTGAAAGTAAGAAGGTCGTGGAACAAGTTTAGGTTCCAAATCCCAGCAGTTTTCTAATAATATAAGCCTGAATTGTTGAGTTGGCAAGCATCAGTTACTGTCTACATCTTTACCCTGGCTGCATTGGCAGGAAATGAAAGCACAAGGAGTGAGTGAAGACAGACTCCAACTGCTGAGAGGGGTGACAGGTGCTTTCCGCCCTGGCGTTCTGACAGCTCTCATGGGCATTAGTGGAGCTGGAAAGACTACTCTTATGGATGTTCTGGCTGGCAGGAAAACTGGCGGTTACATTGAAGGAGATATTCGAATCTCTGGTTACCACAAGAACCAAGCTACCTTTGCAAGAATCTCAGGTTATTGTGAGCAGAACGATATCCACTCACCTCAAGTAACAGTTAGGGAGTCCTTGATCTACTCTGCCTTCTTACGTCTCCCTCAGGATGTCAGTAATCACGAAAAGATGGTGAGTATTGGTGTTGCTAGTTTTCCTTAACTTGATCCTATTCATATTTATTTCAGGGGAAAGGCAAATTTCTCATAGGCCAATTTGTTTGACTTTGAACTTCATTTTAATACCCTTGTTTTGATCTTTTTTTTGAAACTTCAGAGGGTGTTTTTCAGTTCAAATTAACCCACATAGAGGCAACAGTCATGTGGTAGCTACTCATAAAGTTCCCATATTTTGTTGTTGCTCCCATTTTTCCTGTATGTTTGTGCACTTGTTGCTGTTTGGACACCACATATGCCAGCTCACGGGCATCCTCGTTTACTAATTTTCTTGCATTTTTGGATGCATGCATTTATTATAAAAACATTCTTCTGCTAGCATACATTGTCTAGGATTTTACTCAGAAGAAGAAGAAGAAGAAGAAGAAGAAAAACTCTGTAGTGTTTTCTCTGGGCTCTTTGACTTTATCTGTACCTAAGTTGAAGTTAATTAATTCCCTATAGCAAATCTATGATCCTCCCTACTAGACTCTTAGTGTAGGTGAATTATGAAGGATCGCTCCTTTGAATGCTTTAACTCATGACAAATGAAGCTTTCTAGAATTCATGTCCGCACTCTTTTCCATGGTTTCCTCAAGGCAATAAAGTTGGCACCAAGGGTTGATGTAAACACAATTAGTTACAGATCGCGTCAAATTTTTCATGGAGCCTTGTGTTTCGTAGCCAACTCCATCTTGAGTGAGGAAAGGCTTTGCTGATGATGATGATGTTAGCAAAGATTCTAGTTTTTGTTAGAGAATTCGATCAAAATGTTGTAATCTTACAGTAATATTATATTGTTTAAAAAAAAAATGCTTGTATGCTTAAATTAACCATTTTATTCCTTATGTTTAAATTAACCATCTTATTTCTTATTTCCATTTCAATTCATTCTGATTTAGTTTCATTTCAAGATATTCTATATACCATATTGGGTGCTTTAAGTATTTATGTACTGTTAATAATTTTTTATTGGGAGAATATGTACTTCCCTAAGTTTTCTGTATTCTTAAGAAATTTTATTGGGATAATATGTATTGTTCCAAGTATATTATCTTTATCTGACTTCCCCGTGGCTGACATAACCATCTAGATTGTCTGATATTCCTCGTGTTGACCACAGTTCCATTCTGTCAGCCACAGTCAGAAACACTGACGCAATCCCTTCTACATGAGAATAATTTCCTTCTTGTATCTGCCTATTTCTGATCTTAAAGATTTATTTGAAAAGGCTTCATTTTCCTTATTATAAGATTATTTATTTATGATGTCAACAATTCCTTCGTTTAGTGTACCATTTATGACAATATTGTTGTTTATTTCTGACTTATAACAGCATATTTGCCAGTGTATATGCTCATCTCGTATCATTAATCTATAATTTTACTAGACTAGTATAAGAGCCTTTTTTCTTTTTGAGTGAGGATTAGCAATAAGAGTCAGATTCGATTGAAACAAAGATTACATAGTTCTAGGTAAAATTGGTAATAGGATGCATCAAAAAGGAAACTTAAGAAGGCCATGGACATCAAAGGAAGTATTAAAAGAACTACTGAACTAACATCATGAAGGGTGAACTTATGAATTTCTACATAGTTGCAGGGTGTTAATTAAATAAAGTGATCTAAATGGTCCCAAGTAGTTTGGATGAGCAAGTTGCCTGGTGCAATCTAATTATACACAAAATTATTATCTAACACAGTTAATGGAGGTGTGCTTAATATGGTCACTCTAATTTTCCCTCAAAAAAAATATGGTCACTCTACTATACCAACTCTTGCATCTGACTGAACTGAAAACTTTTTCCTCTTACAGGAATTTGTGGATGAAGTTATGGATCTGGTTGAGCTGGACACCATCAAGGATGCTATCGTTGGCCTTCCTGGAGTTACAGGGTTATCCACAGAACAGAGGAAGAGGCTGACAATAGCTGTGGAGCTTGTCGCTAATCCTTCCATCATTTTTATGGATGAACCAACATCAGGTCTTGATGCCAGATCAGCGGCCATCGTGATGAGAACTGTGAGGAACACTGTAGACACTGGAAGAACTGTTGTGTGCACTATCCATCAACCCAGCATTGACATTTTTGAATCCTTTGATGAGGTATTGGTCTCTGGAACTCATCTTCTCAGCTTTGGAAGCCTCAATGACAAATCAACATGCTTATATTATGAATGGAGGTTATCCCCCTAATGGAGGTTGTTTATATGCTCAGTATATTTTGTTTTTCTGTTATATCTAACAGCTGCTACTATTGAAGAGAGGAGGTCAAGTAATATACTCTGGACCTTTGGGCCAAAATTCTCAAAAGATGATTGAATACTTTGAGGTTTGTTTCACTTAAACCCTTGATTTCCTTGTATCTAAATTAAAATGATTTTCGGTGATGGTTTATTATTGGAGAAGGAAATGGATAACCTTCGTGTAAGATTGGAGGTGGGGGAAAAACCCTATGTTCTTCGTTGGATGCTGCTTCTTCTTATCAGTTCAGATCAAATGTCAGTTTTGTAATCATATCTTAAATAAGCTCCAGACTAATAGGAGAAAAGAGCAAATATATGGTAACGGCACTGTCAGATTCTTAGCTTTAATTCCATATTTTCAAGTCTTTTTGCTTTTCATTATGACCTGAGATAACGTCAATATAATAGAATTTAGTGACCGTCGTAATTTAAGAGTGTCAAAATTCAACCATTGGAAGATTGATGATTCCAGTCACAGCCTAACCAATAATAATTGACATGTGGTTTGCTAAAACGCAGTGAGTCAGCGTGTGTGGGTGCGCACGAATGCATGGGTGCATATGAAGGCATGTTATATACATTAATAGATGAATCATATTAGATATGATCCAATGTGGTCTGTTAACATATTATACAAGTCACTTGTCAAATTTTGATGTGTCTATCTTGTATCAGCAACACAGGCATTACCTGTTATTGCTTTTTCTCCTGCTGCTAAATACTGAAGTTAGCTGGACTGTCAAAATTTTACGTCCATAAAACCTAAAATACTCAACAATATTGTGAAGCAGGAAAGAAAAAAAACTGTAATGGGTTCCTTTTAACTCTTGTGTTATTTGGTTCTACCAGTCAATCCCTGGAGTTCCAAAGACCAAGGACGACGGTAATCCTGCAACATGGATGCTGGAAGCCAGTTCTGTTGCCACTGAAATAAGACTGGGAATCGACTTTGCTGATCTCTACAGATCATCAGCCTTGAACAAGTGAATTTCCCTGCACCATTGTTTAATTGATCTTCAATTCAAACACCTATATTGACAGACAACATCGGACTTCTCGTTATTGTTGATTTTTTATTTTCATGTCTTAGATGAACATATGTGCATTAAAGAAACACTCACCTTCTTGTGAATTATTCCCTTAACACTAGGCGTAACAAAGCACTAGTTAAAGGGCTGAAGAAACCACTTCCTGGTACGAGTGATCTATACTTTCCAACACAGTACGCTCAGTCCCATTATGAGCAGTTCAAAGCCTGCCTTTGGAAGCAATGGTGGACCTATTGGAGGAGCCCTGATTACAACATTGTTAGATTCTTCTTCTGCTGGTTCACTGGTATAATGCTTGGCTCCATATTTTGGAATATCGGAAATAGAAGGTATGCATGAGTCTCTCTTCATAACCCTTGTGTGATAGCACTTTCATCAATGGGCTGAAATCCTTTTAGAATTCTTGTGCTGACTTGCAATGGTAAATTGGGGGTGTAGGGAATCTTCGATAGATTTTGCGGTGATTGTAGGATCCATGTATGCAGCCATACTGTTTGCAGGATTCAATAATGCTATAACTGTTCAACCTGTTGTTGCAATTGAGAGGACAGTATTCTACCGAGAGAGGGCTGCCGGAATGTACTCGGCTCTGCCATATGCTTTTGCTCAGGTAAAGACGCCTGAAACGTGGCCATTTTTGGCTTTAAGTGAGATTTTCGGTTTGAGTTCTAATCTGATCTCCCTGAAATTTCTCTAAATGTTTTAGTTGTTTTTGGTCTGCTTATAATTTTTCCAACGGCAATAATTATCCACAATATACTTAAAATAGAACATTAGAGTAAAAAATAAATGAATAGATGCCTATGAAGCGCGCGCGCACACACACTAGGATATGGGTGAGACACGATGCAGACATGAAGTTAACGGCTAATTTTGAAAAGCTAGGACACATACAACATGAATGTGGAAAACGTTATATGCATATATTTGTTTTTTTATGTGTCTCCGTATGCATAGATATGCCCATGTAATATACAATGGTGCATGTTTACAAATACGAGATAAAAATATGACATCATACATGTATAGTATAAGTATACAATAGTAATTAGATTGTGTTGTCTGTATCTTAATGTTCATTATTTGTATCATGAATCTATAAGGTTAGAACGGTTAAAAGAACGCGATATGCTAGACGTACAAAATAATTGAGTCATTAAATCGGTGTAATTATGTGAATAATGTTTATTGAGAAACTAGACAAATTATATAACTGCAGTGCATCTACAAGTAATAAAATTGTAACTTCTACATTCAGAACTTAGATTCATTTTCTATTTTACTTTGTATGCTTGTTTCCACTAGGATATATATTCGATATATCTATGATGTTGTAGATTGTAGGATACGTTAAGAGGAGTATCTGGTATTTGGCGAGATTGGAGTATCCAAGCATCAATAGTATCCGATACAACTACATCTCCTTTGACGAAGTATCTATGCTACATAGACAGAGGAAATGAAATTTATACAAGGACAATAAATTTAACAAGTACCAACTCATACAAGTAAACTACAATACCTGACACCGCATACAACTACAAGTCATATCAAAATGTGAGTTCTGGTAATATCTCTAGTGACATTTGTCCTGTTCTAAAATTTGGGAAAGCTACATCTGGGCAGTTAATGATATTAGCGTTCGCTGCAACACAGGTTATCAGGGTCAATAGTTCTGCAATCTGCTGCATGAGGTTTTCTAGGGTGCTTATTTTTTTTTGTGTAATTACTTCATGATAAAAATCTGTGATTGTGCTACCTCTTGACTTGCACATTTGTGTGTCCCCGTGCTGTATGTGTAATGAATATTCCTGACAACCCGCTTCAACTCAAAAGGGAAATGAAATTCTTTAACTCACAGATATAATTTAATGTCAGGTAATTTTTTTTAATGCAAGCTTGCTCCCATGCAGATGGCTGTGGAATTACCTTACGTGTTTGCTCAGACCATATTCTATGTTATCATAATATACAGCATGTTGGGTTTTAAGTGGACTTTGGTAAAGTTCCTCTGGTTCTTCTTTGTCGCGTTCTTCACCTTCCTGTACTTCACTTATTATGGAATGATGTGTGTGTCAATCTCACCAAACCCTCAAGTAGCTGGGCTGATTGCTGCTACATTCTACACACTCTTCAACCTCTTCTCAGGCTTCTTCATCCCCAAAGCAGTGAGTGACTCCTCAAGAATTTGCTACCATTTTAATAGATCATATCCATTTTAGTGACATTTTACCAAAAAAGAAATAAACGGCTATGTTCTCCATTCAATTGCAGAGTATCCCAAAGTGGTGGATCTGGTACTACTGGATATGTCCCGTGGCATGGACAGTTAACGGGCTTGTAACTCCGCAGTTTGGGGACTTGGAAGATATTATTACGATACCCGGGCAGCCGAGCCAATCAATCAAATCATATATCAAGGATCAGTTTGGATTCGACATCGATTTCATGGGTGTGGTGGCAGCAGTGCTTGTGGGTTTCACTGTATTATTTGCTTTCGTGTTTGCTTATGCCATCAAGAAGTTAAATTTCCAACAGAGGTAGAGTGAGGGTTCAGAGAAGGATCAAGAAACCTTAGCAGCGGATGCGCTGCTCTGCATGTAATTTTGTAGCCGGCTCCATCTTGTTGATTGTAAAGTGTGTCATGTACATCAACGAGCTTGTCCAGTAAGTTACATATATCCACTGTAATTCTTTCATGAATGTTCCCCTAAATTTGGTATTGTTTATCCTCATTCAACTGTAACAAATCAACCAATCATCTTCATTCCTAAGGATCAGAGTCGAGCCTGCTGTGTAAACAAGGATGAAAGAACCAGATACATTCTTAAGCTTTTGAATTGATGTCAGTTGATGCAGTCGGTAGGAGTTGGAATTATTAGTTTTATTCTTTGGATTGTGGATGATGATGATGATGATGATGATGATGGCACTCAAAATGACTGTCTCGTGGTAGGGAAGAAAAGAAAAATCATTTCCCTTTCAGAATCAGATTACTCTTCATGTCAACCAATATACTCTACACTAAATGGAAAGATATCCTGTCAACCAATATACTCTACTGGTATGCAGTTGTTATCCGATGTGTGATATCTCGAGGGTTCTCTGCACTAATGTAGTTACTTTGTCAGAGCTTTCATGCAAAAATAAAATTGGTGATAATTAATAACAAATCCCTGCAGTGTAGCAGCAGCATTCATCCTCACCACAAACATTTATATTTCAAGATCATGATAACTAGAACAGGTTCAGGTTCAGGTTCATTCTTTGCTAAGATTTTACCCTTTACCAAGTCCAATTTGACGGGAAAAGGAGTTCAATTTCTCATGAGCCGACAAACTTAAAAGATTTGGGCATGCGCATGGCTGGACCACGCATCTCTAAATTCCCTTCCCAATTAGGTAAGTTAGCCATGAAGGGGAGCAGCATCCATCTCTTAATTCTCTGAAAGACTCCACCCAATTTACAAATGAAGAGCTTTGGTTATATTGATAATCTTCTTTCACTTGCAAATGAGAACAGACATTTCTTAGCGAACACAACAAAGGAAATATTCGTACAGGTAACAATTAATTAACTGTTGTTCATATATTACAGGCTCCAACTTAATCTACAAAACTGTGCAGATGACAACCGATTCTGGTGGAAAATTTACTTGATACATACACCCTGCTAGCGCTTGGAGGTCCTGGGTGAAGATGCGATTGATTGGTTGCTTGCGCTCTTCTTCAAAACTGGCAGGAGAAAAATTATGATAAGTAAAATGTCTAATTAAACAAGAAGTAAGAGTCCAAGAGGTGGCATGTTCATGAAATATTATAGGCAACAAGACAAAAAACAGAAAATGCCGTACTTCCGGATCTTACAACCAACAACTTTAGATTCATAGAAGATAGGTAACAAAAATGAAGAGTTGACTTCAATCTAGGTAAATGCACTATCACAAACCAACCAGTATATCGACATCTCATATGGGAATGGCTCTTCCTAGAATTGACTAGGGGCTAGGCGTTACGAGTGGTCTCAGACCCCGCATGGAGATTCAACCTTATCTAATCATAATAGTAACAGTAACCAACAACAAATCCCAAATATTTGGAGTTGACTACAAGAATCATTTTTCTCCGTTCAGCTCTATTAAGAGCCATCTCTAGTGCTGAACTAACAGCTATCATATTTCTTTTTACTGCCACTGTTCCGTGGTCATTGGGGTCTACGCCTTCCCTTGGCACATATCACTCTTAACTAGAGTATCCATCTATCTCCTTTGCACGTGGCATACCACCATGTCCAAACCATCTCAATTCTCAAACAGTCATTCCTTGTCTTAAACTTTGAATAAGTAATAATTTATATGTTAGAACTTAGATCTTAAATCAAGCTATGAATTCCAGTGGCTGTAAAGTCTGTTTCCAGGTTATAATAAACCTTAACTTGTACAAAAGAAAAGGTTACAAACATCAAATAAGAACTGTGAGATTAACATTAGATGCATAGTATTTTGAAGACCAAAGTATACACACCTGGAGACTTCAAAGGATCTCTTAATTTTGGTCGGACAGACATTGTTGGTCCAGTCTTCTTTGGAAGTGATTGTTTAGGCATGGAGGACAAAATTCTAGCCCTGCATTTGATAAGTATGATCGATGTTATAAATCAAAATACAAGGAAAGCATACAACCAATTATGCTGAAGGCTTAATCATGATAAGAAGCCATCTCATGTCATAAAAATTGTTAATATGCTCAGAGTTAAGACTGATCCTAGATTTTTTTCTTCGTGTGTTCAAGTCGATGAATATTCTGTCATAGGGTCAAGAGAATGTTCTTGACCATTCAACAGAAGTATGACAAGCATGAAGATAAGGATACAGATTAAAAGGGGGAAAAGTATATTAATTAATTAAAACAGAGCATATATTGGCTTGAATTTTGTTTCATAGCCTCAACTCTAACTTCTCATATCTTTCAGTCACTACGTAATACACAGCAATGCACTCTAAGGGTGGGGTAAACTCAAATCTTCTGTTTTGTGGTTTCTGATTTGTTGCTAGTTTCAGAAAAGCTGGATTCAGATGTTGAACAGTCAGTTTCTGCTCCCATAGAATGTCTGCCATCAGATATATCGGCTTCGTCTTTCGTCTGAATCTGCATAGCCATTTTCCCTTCGGTGCCCTATGTCATCTGCGGACTGCTGAGAACCATTCTCTGAATGCTTATCACTAAATTCTGAGGAGTTTTCAGGATCCGAAGCAACCTTTTCAGTGGATCTTCCCATCGTTCCACCAGTTAGTAGCCGATCACGATGTTCACTGGAGAGTGAAAGGCCAGGAGAAGACAATGAGTGCCTCAGCGAGTTGCTTTCACTAGGAGACCCAGCTACCTGCATATTCAAGTATAGTTAACTAATCTATCACTTAGATACAATTAGTTATTTGTTATAGAGTCCTACTAGTATTTGGAATCATAGTAATAATTTAAGTAGGATTTGATTTTGTTTGAGTCTATGTAATTGTATGTTGTAGTTATTTTGAGAATCAAGAAAGATGCAGTTCTTCATGGTATAAGAAAATCCTCCTTCGTACTTTATCATAATCAATGTATAACATTGAGCGGAGATAGAATTTCAACTATGTGGTGTCATATTATTTAGTGAAACACTGTTTCAGCTACACATGACCAAGGAAAAATGATGCTTTTCATAATATTTTCACGAATAGAATTAGTAATGAAAATAACCATACAAAAAAATTGATGAATTATTAAAATTTTCCCATTTGAGTGAATCGTCAAAAATTAATCTGCCAACCTTAATACCTAAACATTTTTTTTCAACAAATGGTGCAACAAATTTATCAGCTACAGTTAATTGTCTGCCAAACAAATTATTTAATTAGGGTACCTTCAATCAGATATAGCTCTCTTGCATTTCAATAGTGGTACAAAATGTCAAACACTAGGTGCCATGATCTGATGCAAAATGGTCATATGACAACCATGAATTCTGAAAATGTGTTGATCTCATACCAATGTTTTCTAGAAGATCTCTCATTGATGTTTCTCAAAGTTGCTAGTTAACTCAGCAAATCCATCTATTAGACTACAATAATATATTTTTGTCATATTGAATGCAGATAGGATTTTTCGGTTATTCTGTTGTATCCTATTCCTATTGGGACATATACTCTTTCTATTCTATTAATAAAGGACCACACCCTAGTTGCAAGTGTATGATCTTCTTCTCACCTCAACATATCATGAGAGCTAATGCTTTGGGACATCAAACAAAATATTTCTTTTCTTCCTCTCTTTAGTTAAATCTTCTTCTCTTCTTTTTTATTTTCTTTGTTTTTTCCTGGTCCCAAAACTACCTACTACCCCCGCATATTTTTTTCTTTTCTTCTTCTTTTCTTATTCTTTTACTCTTCTCCTTCTTTTGTTCGACAGCTCACTGAACCTATCTTCTTCTTTTTTCACCCCATCAGACCAGCAACAACCTTCAACACCAACAGCAACATCTTATGTTTTAACTTTTTTTTTTACTCTCATGCGGTTATATATATAAGAGAAGCGCATCCTCCTCTTATGCAGTAAAAATTAACTTCAGATTCATCTTATGCAGTAAATTCTTTTTACTTGCGATCTCAAGAACCTTGCTGGGATTCAAATTACCACTCTAAAATCGAATGCCAAAATTACTTGTTAAGGAGAAATCGGTGGGCATCTTCCTTGGTGCAAAAGGAAAGTTGAAAATAGTTACTTTTGATAAACCTGTGTCTACTAAAAAAGGATTTAAAGAATGGGAACAAGATAACTACATGGTGATGACTAAACTGTGGAACAACATGGAATCCACATTATCATCAATTTAATGTTCTTGGACAGTGTAAAAAAATTTGGAAAGTTGTTTGTGATACCTATTCCATGAAGAAGAATGCATCTCGAGTTTTCGAAGTCTATGAAGGCTTGTTCAGTCTTCGTCAAGGAGAAATAGTTTGGAAGATTACTACAACCCCTTAAATGTATGATAGATGAACTTAGTCATCCACCTGCAAATTTGAAGCCTTGTGGAGTTATTGGAGAAGGAGAAGAGTTAAGAAGGAAATTAGGAGAGAATGTGATAGATTCATTCATGCTTTATTTTGGAAAATTTGGGAGGAGAGAAATAATAGGATATTTAATAATTCTATTATTTCCTCTGATGCTTTAGCCCTGAAAGTTGATATTCCATGATCACTTTTTGGGCCGGTGCTTGGGGAAGCAGCAAGGACCAGAGGAAGATAAAGAAGAGCTAGCAGTAATCTATCATTTAGAAACTGGTTGTAGTTGTTTATATCAGTAAAAAAAAATTTTTTGATCTTCTGCTCTTTATTTTGCTCTTGTACTAAGTTTCTTTCATAAATAATGAAATGAAATATGGCTAGAACCACAATGCTTCTATCCTTCTCTCTCCAAAAAAAAAAAAGTTAGTACCATCCAGTAACTAATGATATTGAAGTTCTTAGGAATCAACATGAAGATTTAAGTCTACAAGTTTTTCTCGGGACTCGATTCTACACTCATACCACTTCAAGGACAACTACTGGCAAGTGAAGATGTAACCTCTCTGCAGAGTATTCAATGACGGCTATATCAAACTTCATAATCTCCTACTATATCTTGTGATCTCTCTCCTACTGACGGCTCTACCTTGGTTTTCTCAACTAGCCAAAGTATTACTTCTCATGGCAATGGTACGTCTTCTCGTGTTCTTGATTTATCTTCCAGCAGTTGAGGTCTTTTTAGTTGCCAGGGTGATTCTCGTTGCAACTGGACCAATCATACTGTTGACTGTTGTTGGGAGTTGCATGGAAAATTTTCATGTCTTCTTGAGTTGCTTATTTTTATGATGGTGTTGGCTCCTCTTCAGTTGTTTTCTCTTTGTCTCTTGCACAAGAATCTATTGCTATTTCCACCTCTAATTCTAATGATGCTTATGTGACTTTATCTAAATTTGGGTATGATTCTATGATTGAAAAAGATGCATTCAGTTTCTACTTAGACGTGTCCCTTGGCCATTCAGACATTTCTTGTTTAGCGAGTCCTCATCTTCTTAAAACATTAATTCTGGTGCACCGATCTACCTGACTGGTAATGTACAGTCATTTCAAATTTTCACACATCATTTTCTTTATCTTCTATCATTTTTGTTGATGAAGTTTCAAAAATATTACTAGTAGTGGCACTGTTATAATCTCACTTGCCAATTATCTTTCTCATGTTCCCTTTAATTTTTTTAATTCTGAGTCATTTGAACAAAGCTCTTAATTATTCTATAACCTTCTCTTCTTCTTATACTTTTGAAGACCTTCAGATGAAGGAGGTGATTGGTAGGGGGTATGACCGTTTGGCACTTGTTAGACACAAAACTTAAGTTCTCTATTGCTTCTCACCCTTAAACTGATGGTCAAACTGAAGTTGTCAATAGAAGTCTAGGTAATCTCTTGCGTACTCTCGTCCGTAAACATATTGGGAGTTGGTTTATGAAATTGTCTATTGTCAAGTTTGCATATAATTCAACTGTCAATAGGACAACATGTAGAGTCCACATGAGATAGTATATAGTTTCAGGCTTAGACAACCCATTGATCTCATTCCTATGTTCGATCACTATAGAATCTTAGAGTCTGCATCTTCTTTTGTCATACACATGCATGAGTTGCACAAAGTAATAAGTGATAGAATCGAACAGAGTAACATTAACTATAAATTACGAGTTGATATCAGGAAGAAATTTAAAACTTTTAACATTGGCAATTAGGTGATGGTCCGGATTCGTCCAAAATGATTTTCTCCAGAAACTGTTAAAAAGTTGCTTTGCCTATAGTGTTGGACCTTTTAAAGTCTTAAATAAAATAAATGATAATGCTTATGTTATAGATTTCCCTGAGAATTTTGGAATTGGTTTTATTTTAATGTTGAGGATTTAGTGGATTACAAGGGTCCTGATTTTAACCCTAGCAATTCGCTGATTGATGAGCCTTCTCTTGAGCCATTTTCTGAGAGCCCCTAATCCTCCACTCCAAAATAATCATCTTACTACAGCAAAAATATTGATAAACTTTTAAATGATGAAATAATCTCTGATGGAGATGTTGGAACCGATGATATATATTATTCATTGAAAAGAAAAATCACTTGCTGAGGACACTGAATGGATTGTAGTGATTTGCAGCAAGTTGATCCAGATGTGTTAGAGCATTATGAGAGTTTTTCTACACCTCACTCGATGGGTTGGAGTTCTCTCCTACCAGGGGAGAATGATGAGGACATCAAAGCATTCGCGCGCTCGAAGCGTAAGTACCGACACGTGTATCAGTGCAAGAGGCATCGAACCATGGCTATGCGTAGAGCTACAACAATGCATCGAGTCACGACTCTATGGTTTTAGTTCGAGTCAGAGCAGACTGTATTTTCTTATTTTCAGTCTAGTCTTGTTTACTTATTTTTAGTATTATTTCTTTTATTTTAGACTTATGTTTAGTCCCACAGTTATGGAGACAAGTTATGAGTTTTGTAAGCCTATAAATAGGTAAGAGTATTAAAAAAATAAAGGGATGGATTTTTCTACGTGAAAATCTCTTATTGGATCATGGACTGTGAAGCCAATTTCCATTTAAAAACAGGTCAGGTGGGAAGCCTAGTCCAATTACCCATTATCTTAGTCCATCACAAAAATCGTAGTTTATAAAAAAAATAAACCCCATAGCGCCATCATCTTCCTCAACATCTCCTTTTCTCCTTAATCCGCATCACACCCACCACCAACATCGACTTCACACCCACAACCCCCGGCCTCGTCAACAACCCTAGCACCACCTCCCACTCTTACGTCCTCGTGCTCGTCTTTTGCAACCAATTACGACCGAGTGCTGCTGCCTGAGCCCAGTCCTCCACCACTGTCAGAGTCACCCATGCCGCCGCCCAGTCAGTGATATTTCTCTACCTCCACCATCAGCCCCCGCACTACCTTTGCTCCATCAACTTCCTCTCTGCCCTCATCCTCACGCACCGAACGACGACTGCAACATCCTCTCTTCGACATCAACAACAGAGACAACATTGTCACCTTCTTCATTACATCAGTCCACATGCATCATCACCATCATCTCGCTCTTCCATAGTCCATCACCAGCAGTGTCATTATCCCCGCCTTCTCTTCCTTGGGAACCGCGCTAGTAGAACATCAAGCCTCACCAACTTTTCCATCTGCATTACCGTGTTGTGCAGCCAATCATCATCAGCCACCAAATCATGTTGTTGTTGCTGCGCCAACATAACCACGTGTGCCTGTCCCACAAGCCTATCTAGTCCCGCACGAGGTAACCTACAAACATCAGCACAATAACTAATTCACAAGTCATCATCTCAACAATAATAGCAGTAAGGAATAGCATAAGTAAGATCACACGAACATGAGAACAGACTTCTCAGCTGGTAAATTTCTAATCCTACAATTAGATTATTGATTACTTAACTCGCGTAAATTTTCTCTGATATTTCCTATTGTCCACTAGACTCTGTCATTGTGTGATTTTGTGTAGACTTGTATTCATTATCATCGATATTGCAAGTAGAACAGTTTCGTGTATAATAGGGTGTTGTGATTAATTTTGTTGAGATTAGATTGTTTCGACTACGCTTGCAATTATTTGTTAAAACTCATTAGTTAATGTTAGGATTTTAAATTACTTTCTACCAAGACCGTGATTTTGGTGAAACGTAGTGAGTTTGAATTTATCACTGATCTCTCACATTACACACGATACACATTTCACATCAGCTAGTCACAAATGCAATGGAGCCTGGAGAATCTGAAAAAATATGGTGTGTTTTCAAATAAATAACATTCGCTTAAATCACATACTCTTTACTGATGGGATTCTAACATTGGTATCCCTTCTGCATATGAGAATATCCTAAGAAAACACACTAAACACTTGTGTGTCTAGTTTATTGATAAGAATATTTTTGTGGTAAGTAGATTTTTGTTGCTTCAGGTCTCAAGTCTTCGATCATGGAGAAGGGTTAGCATCGTCGGGCTTGGTTTCGGTGAAGTCAATCCGACCATTAAGTCACTACATGAAAGAAGTGGAATAGAGAATAGAAGAGCTAGTAAAAAATGTCATACTTCTCACCAAGGAGCCTCCTCCCTCTATAGATGGAGGAGGGATCAGGGTGTTAGGAATGTAGAGTTAGTTAGGAGACTATTTTCTTGAGAAGACTCTGATTGGCAGGAAAGATGGGGAGATTTACTCTTGCTCGACAGTTGTGCTCAAAAATCAGAGTCGTCCATGTCCCTTCTTCGAGCATCGAACCTCTTATTTGGTTTGTTTAGCTTTGGATTCACTTGACCCCAAGAATATTACACTTATCATACGCCCCCCACTTTCGAAACAGAACTAGGATGACTTTTATCTAATCAGGTCGGTGTGGAAGTAACAATGAACTCTTGATCCTTCTAGCTAATTAAAACCAATCGAAGGGAGGTTTTCTCCCATGACTCATATAGAAACTTTATTCGGTTTGTTAGTCCATCCATCTATCCGTCTTTATCAGCACGAGAGCGAACATCGTTGACCCTCTCCTTCCTCTCTCTCAGCTTCTCCATCCTTCTTCCTCCTTGTTCTCCCTCTTCTCTCTTGAACGATCGGTTGGTTTCTCACCAGCGATATACTAGTTATAAACTCCTTTCAATTCCTCTTTTCTTTTTCGTCCTAGATTTACAAGCAACCTCTTCTTTATTGTGCCTATAGCAGCCGAACCTCCATATCTTCGGAGTCAATTCCTCGTCTCATTTTTCTGAAAATCATCATAATAAAGAAGATATTGCGCAGATTGTCACGTCCCTACTGATGTAGAATTGATATTCGTAGGCAAGCTGAATAGAGTAACTGGGTCATCAGATGAGTATTTTGGCATGTATTTCAGTTGTCTAACTCATGGTCTGCATCTTCCTTTTCCTCCCTCCATCCTCATTTTCTTAAATTTCTTTGGACTTGCATCGGTACATTTTTGCCCTGATGCCTATCAAATAATGTTGGGATTCTGATCGACGTAGATCTCGATGTTTTCCTGCAATATTATTACTTGGAACGTGCTGGAGATCAAAGGTTTTCAATTTCATAGCTCGCTGCAAACACGCTTTTGTGAAGTTCTTGCTGAATTCAGATTAGGAAGATTATTATCTCCGTTTCTTCTTCGTCTGTCCAGGAAATATGGCATATCTTTATGGCTTTGGATGGTCTCATTCTTTCTATTGGCGAACTCTACTTACCAGGGTGCAGAAGTTCTGCAATAAAGAATATGTCCTTTGCAATGGCTAGATAAAGGAACAACATCTCCCCTGAGGCAGGCTTGGACAAGAGTGGCGGTGAGGCCAGATATTTCTTTAGACTTTGGAAAGCTGACTCGCATTCCTTATTCCAGCAAAAATCACCCTCGTTTTTTCTTCAATGCTTGAAAGAAATGTTTGCATTTGTCCGTGGACTGACAGTTAAATCGGTTCAGCGCAGTCAGGCGTCCGTTCAGCATCTGGACCTCCTTCACTCATGTGGGCGACCTCATATCCTTCTAGCTAATCAAAACCAATTGAAGGAAGATTTTCTCCCATTACTCATATAAAAACTTTGTTTGGTTTGTTCGTCTGTCCGTCTATCCGTCTTTATTAGCCAGAGAGCGAACATCGTTGACCCTCTCCTTCCTCTCTTAACTTCTCCATCCTTCTTCCTCCTTGCTCTCCCACTCCTCTCTTGAACGATCGGTTGGTTTCTCATCGACAGAGGCGATATACTGGTTATAAACTCCTTTCAATTCCTCTTTTCTTTTCCGTACTAGATTTACAAGCAAACCTCTTCTTTATTGTGCCTGTAGCAGCCGACCGCCATGTCTTCGGAGTCAATTCCTCATCTCATTGTTCTGAAAATCATCGTAATAAAGAAGATATTGCGCAGATTGTCACGTCCCTACTGATGTAGAATTGATATTCGCAGGCAAGCTGAATAGAGTAACTGGGTCATCAGATGAGTATTTTGGCATGTATTTCAGTTGTCTAACTCATGGTCTGCATCTTCCTTTTCCTCCCTCCATCCTCATTTTCTTAATTTCTTTGGACTTGCATCGGTACATTTTTGCCCTAATGCCTATCAAATAATGTTGGGATTCTGATCGACGTAGATCTCGATGTTTTCCTGCAATTTTATTACTTGGAACGTGCTGGAGATCAAAGGTTTTCAATTTCATAGCTCGCTGCAAACACGCTTTTGTGAAGTTCTTGCTGAATTCAGATTAGGAAGATTATTATCTCCGTTTCTTCTTCATCTGTCCAGGAAATATGGCATATCTTTATGGCTTTGGATGGTCTCATTCTTTTTATTGGCGAACTCTACTTACCAGGGTGCAGAAGTTCTGCAATAAAGAATATGTCCTCTGTAACGGCTAGATAAAGGAACAACATCTCCCCTGAGGTAGGCTTGGACAAGAGTGGCGGTGAGGCCAGATATTTCTTCAGACTTTGGAAAGTTGACTCGCTTTCCTCGTTCCAGCAAAAATCACCCTCGTTTTTTCTTCAAGGCTTGAAAGAAAGGTTTGCATTTGTCCGTGGACTGACAGTTAAATCGGTTCAGCGCAGCCAGGCGTCCGTTCAGCATCTGGACCTCCTACACGCACAAGATGACAGATATCCGGTTGAGGTCGGCCTCGATGCCCCGTTGAGTAACCAGGTACCCTAATAACTTCTCGAAAGCAACCCCGAATGTGCACTTTTCGGGATTGAGTTTTACCTTGTATTTTCATAGGAGATCGAATGCTTCGCCTAGATGCTTGAGGTGATCCGTGTGCATGGTGCTTTTTATCGACATATCGCCGACGTATACCTCCATCGTTCTCCCGACTTGAAGACCTTGTCGACCATACGCTGAAAGGTAGCCCTGACATTTTTGAGACGAAGGGCATCACCTTGTAGCAATAGAATCCCCGACTGGTGGTGAAAGCAGTCTTGTCTTCGTCTGGTGGGTGTATCTTGCTCTAGTTGTAACTGGAGTAGGCGTTCATGAAGCTGAGGAGTTTGTGGCTCGCGTTGTTTCTACTAGCTGATCGATCATCGACAGGTAGAAGCTATCCTTTGAACAAGCTTCATTGAGGTTAGTAAAGTCGATGCAGACCCTTCATTTATCATTCTTTTTCTTTACGAAGATGGGATTGGAGAATCAGTCGGGTAGTAGGTCTCTCGGACGAAACTGGCCTGCAGTAGGCGATCAAATTCATCGTTGATGGCGCGACTTCATTTCTCATTCATCCTCCTGGGCTTTGCTTTATAGGTTTGGCGTTTGCTTTGATGGAGAGTTTGTGGCAAATGATGTCGGGATCAATTTCAGGCATATCAGTGGGGGTTCACGCGAATACATTCAAATTATCTGATAGAAACTTCTTGAACAAGGCCTTCTCTTGACAAAAACTTAGCAGTAGAGAACTTCGCGATACTGTCACTCTCTGTCGGTGTCCCTTACGTGCACACCACGAAGGGGAGGTGAGCTCAAGCTGTAAGCAATGCCCAGATTAAAGGAGGAAGGTGAAATTTGATATGAGAAAGAGGGAAGAGAGAGAGGAATCCTTTTTTTCATTTTAATATTCTTACTTCTACTTTCATGATGTTGTTGTATATATATAGTGAAGCTTAGCCCCTAACTCTTAACAACTAACCCCACTAATATGATAACTAACCCCACTTTCTATGACAATAACCTCATTAGTGGAGTAGTGGTTAGAGACTTAGTCAAGTAGTTTATTTAAGAATTTTAATCTTTTTTATATTTTAATAAAATATCAACAGGTTTATCCTCCCAATAACCTCATGTACAAAAACAAGCTAATATTACTTTGACTAACTGAATCCAAATGCCAGGAGAAAATGCAGATATATCACACAAATCTTTGTTGTCGATAGCAGAATGGTGGTTCTCAAGACAGCCTTGATCAAGACTATGAAACTATATATTATTTTCTTTCATAACAGCACCATTATGCACTATGTTTGGTGTCAGGGAGAACATGTGATGGGGCTAATTAATCGGCGGCATAGGTGTATGTGCCGTCTTACCACTTCATATCGGCTGTGTGTTCCAACTATGTGAATCACACAACTGGTCATGTTATATTAAAAGAACGCGTAATAACAATTTGTCGAACAAGTGTAGTGAATAGGTTCACAATTTTTACTGATTCGTCTGATTTTGACCCGTTAGCCAAACCCAGATGCTAAAATAGACACAGTCTCTTGTTTCTCTCTTTTCTCTATGTCTCTCTTTTCTCTAAACAATCTCATATCTCCCTGCCATTCCCTTTTCCCAAGGGATCACTGCAGCATATACCATCTTCATTACAGCATATCCCTCTCAACAATACTCCTCCAGTGGAACTCCGCCAATGATTATACTTTTCTGGCAACAATACTCCTGAGTGATTTCTTTAAGTTTATTTTTTAAATATGTTTATATTAGAGCAGAATAAATATATTTATATATTTTTGTAATTGGGGTTTTCTATTTACAAAATTATATAAATATATTTATTCTACTCTAATAGTTTACATGAGTTTATTCCCTCCCATTCTCATCTCCAGGACATCCCATCTTCTCCGTGGGTGTTGTAATACCCAGATTTTTGAAATCTTATCACTTAACATTATTATATAGGAAAGTATTTAAGCTAATAATTAGCCACATGCGTTCTTTTTAGATAAGTATTGAAATATTTATACACATGAAAGAAATGGCACGGGTTATCTCAAGTCAAACCTTCCAAATAGGTATAAACATCTACATAAATGACAGGTTATAAAGTGTCTTTGTTAGAGATTATTACCTTCCATGCAATTAGGAGGCATTTTAGGATCTTGTTGCTACTGCATCCTTTAGATATTTATAGGTTCTTGCAGGATTAGTTGTTAGATGCTCACAAACCTGAAAAGTAGGCTGATTAGAGGTTGTTAAGCTTCGCTAAAGTTTAGTTCTCTTCTTGTTCTATTATGCCGTTAGATTAGGATTTCAATAGGTTAGCTTCTTTTAGATTAGAAACTTTCTGTTGGATCTAACTTTTATGGATTATATATGATAGGTGTAGTCCGCTGTCCTGTAACCTCGCACAAGTGTATTGGCTAAGGTTCTGTGAGATACCTGTAGGTGACTCTTATTCTATTTTTAGTTTTCATCATTTTGTTTAATCATTAGCTACCTTAGGATTTCGCTTGCTAGTTTGTTAGAATCCGATCATGAAATCAAGAAGCTTTAATGAATCATAATGTTTAGGAGATAAATCCAAATAGTTGAATTACATTATGAAATCATCCAATTCTGAAATGTTTACATTATGCCTTCATATTCAACCCTGAAAGACTGAATATCCTAACCTAAAGAAGATCCAAAAGTAGAATTTATAAGGTCTGATCTTATTGCAATTTAGAACTGGCTGTGACAGAACCTGACCTTGATTCCTGCTGAAAACTAAAGTTGATTTATAACATAAATTGGATCTGATGTCTCTAGAATTTAACCTATTTTTATCTGAAATTACAATTAATTTCTGTTAGAACCTAGAGTTGACTATTTAGAGCTGATTTCTGAGAATTCAGATCTGATTTGTGCTAGAATTCAGATGCAGAAATCAGATCTAATCTCTAAAAGAACTCATAGATGATTTCTGTCATGTAACTTCTACAATCTTGTTTATAGTTTGGAGAGAATAATTCTACAACTTCAGTCATGAGTTTGGGTAGATATTAAACTAGATTTTGACAGGATTTTATCATGTTTATTTTCCCTGGTCACTACTTAATATTCATAGGAACCTATATAAGATTAAGATAGATGACTCACTAATTGAATTCAACCTTTGTTATAGATCAATTGTTCTCTTATCAAGAAGTAAGGACTTTTGATTCTATCCACTTTCACCAGTAGTCAAATTCAATGTTATGTGTATAAAACTTATAACTTAGAGTTTGCATCTAATCTAATCATCTAAGATCAATAATCTTGGGCTCCTCTTTTCAGAACACAAACATCTTTCGGGTTCAAGTTTTAAGATAACTTTACCAGGCATTCATCTCATTAATTACTATTCGATTGTCAGAACAGGATATGCTAGAGTGATGCATGTCTAGTCATGCCTGGTTAGGATAAATATGTAAACTCTAGCTAGGAAGTTAGTTACTGTCCAGTGTCCACAAATTTTATGTTTCATATTTCATTAGATCTCTTTAATTGAAACATATATATGATTGTATACCATCTTCTAGTGACAATCAAATTAGATAATGGGATCAAATTAGTCATGTAACAGTTATGGGAATGAGTATACATGTAAGTTAGATCATGGGATCAAATATAGTATGATAGAAATAATATCTCCTAGTTAGGTTATCTATGGGAATATAGAGGGATTTGAGTTTGTAGATTAAGTTCTTTATAGTTGAGATATGATTGCAATTATAATCTGTTAATATATATTATAGGACTTTGATTTCAGTTCTACCTGTCATGTGGTAAGAAAATGTGATTCGACTCTTTGATGAAAGCAAATCCCTTTTCTAGAACTTTAAAATTTATATTTTATAAAAAATATTTATAAAAATTTTGAGTTTATAAGTCTCTTGCATACGAATTAGACTTGATATTGCTACAAGGGTATCATAGTATTTTGAAAACAATAAGTTTAATAACATGTACACAATGATCTTTAAAATGATTTTAAAACCTCGGTCCGACCATGATATGTCTGTTCTGTTATTCTGTCCTATCACGTGATTCTGTGGATCAATTTATACCTAGTGCACATTCTGTTTATTCTGTTCTATTCTGGTTCATTTGAGTACTATGGCCCTTCGGGCACCTGGCCAACATTTATTCTAACATGTGATAGGATATGTGCACTTTAGGACCTCGATATACTCTCTGATTCTGAACTGTTGTCACCGGGACTACATGTGACCTTAGTTTCGAGCCAGTGGAATTTTTATGATACATGGTCATTTTGTCTTCTGCGTTAAAATATTGATTTCGTATTCTGACTATAAATGATTTGATTATCTGGAAAATGATTTGATGTTTTGATTCAACATAGAAATGTCTGATCTCTTATAGATATCAGTATATTTTGATCTGTATTTGATATTTGAATAATTATGACCTCAATGACATCATGCTACACTCTGAACTTATTTTGAAGGATCTCTACCTATTATCATCTATTTTGTGTATATTCATATTTATATATCAAAGATAAGTTTTCACCACTAGGAGAGGCAGTTACTCTTACTGGATTGTAGTTCATCCCAATGTTTAAAATAACGATAATGCAATGATAATGTTTTTTCTTTGTTATATTAATATAGGTTATAACGTAATGTATAACGTAAGTTAGATGATTTATATTTATTTAATAAACATAAATATATCAATGTTTTAAATGGCGGCTATATCGGCTAGGAAAATTTATCGGAAATGGGGATATATCGGGGAATTTTTTCAAAAATCGGATGTCAAAATCGGACTGTAAATATGTATATCTTCTTGTCCTAAATCACAACTCAATAATGTAATGCATGCATAAATCATATAAAATTTTATAAAACATCATATTTGCATGTTTAAGATATACTTACCTCGACAACTTGCAATTGCATTAAGCCTATAAATCCATAATTACTATCCAAGTGTAGAATCTTCACAAATGTCACATTACCAACTCTCTTGAATCACCCAAATGTCAAACCTAGAAACATGCAAACATGAAAACGAATCAATAAATATATAAAATATTATACAAATAAATGACAGAATCAATTCAAATCAAATAATTTATAATCCATATTATGCCTACAAGTTCAAATTAAAATCATAAAGTGATAGTCCACACAAGAAGCAAGCAATTAACTAACCAAGAGTTTAGAAGTTACAAAACAGACAATAATTATTTCTAAAGCAAAACAAAAACTAAAGCAACATAAAACTAAAAGCAAATGTCTCTTATGTATCATGCGTCAAGTCTAGAAGCAAAATAACAAATGCTCAAATAAATATTATCCCTATTCCTCTTCTCCATGCTCGGACTCCTCATCCGATGATGAAACATCATCATCATCTATAGGAATGTTTGGCTCTTCCTCATCCGATGATGATTCTAAAGTGTCTTCATCTTCCTCATGAACCTCATCATCATTTCTCTCCACCCTCTTTGATTGTGATGATGATGCTTCCCCTCTAGTCTTCTTTGCACCCTTCTTTGTCGTCCTTGAACTCTTTCTTCTCTTTGGATTAGCACCCATAACTTTTGCAACTTGCCTCCAAGTCAATGGTTCACCAGGAAAAACTTCGTCATCACTTTCTATATGTGTTGCATTGATATTATTTTGATGTACCAACCACTCAGTGACCTTCTCTTCTTCATCATAAGCGGCTAAAGGATCTCTATCCTTGATAGCTAGCTTATTTTTGAGCCTTGCATTGAACTTGACATAGACTAAGTTATGTAGCTTTCTATGACTTAGTCTATTTCTCTTCTTTGTATGAACCTACAAAGAAAACCAAATCCATCAACAAAAAATAGTTAAACAATTAAAGAGAAAATAATATATTATAAATTTTATATATTTTGTAATACCATCTCAAATGTGCTCCAATTTCTTTTGCAACCAGACGAGCTAGTTGTCAAGTTCAATATTCTCATAGCCATATTCCTCAATTCGGGAGCATCAGTCCCATAAAATTGCCAATATTGTGCTAACAAAATTATGAATGAAATTAGTTAGTAAAAAAGTATAGTTATTTCTTTTCTATTTTGTAAATATGTAAAATGCAAAAACTAATACCTGGATTATTAAGCTTCTTAGCATATGTTTTTGCGAACTCTCCCCCAAACGAACCCTTTTGATATTGCTACATTGGCAATTGTTGACTGATCTTATCGATGACTTCCTCAACATTGGGATAAAACTTATGCATGGCATCAACAAAGCCATTCATAAAGACACCGGCTTTATCAATTGACTCCTTTGCAAAATAAAAATAAGGATTTAAGAAGTAGCTGGCTCGATGCAAGGGACCTTTAAGTTTTTCATCCGATCTTTTGTCAATAATCTTCCATATTGGAAGATACTTCTTCTCTTCACCTTTAACAGCCAATTTGATCTCCTCTTTTGCATTCTCTAAATCACCATAAACCCAACCCATAGATGGCATTTTATCACCATCAACCCTTCTTAGGACTTTCACCAATGGTGTAAAGACTTAGAGAGCAAGGTTTACATTGTCCCAAAATTTATTACTAGCGATGATTTCGGCAACCTACAAATGTAATAAATAGTTTTTAGCTTTCAAACTATATATAATAAAAATAAATTGCAATCAATTGTTATTAGTTTACTAATGCAATGATATATTATATATATATATATTTAAAAGAATAAAAGTATATACCTTTTTACCCGCATCCGTTTCGGAAAGTGTGCATAACATCCATTCATTACTTACAAACATTTGCTTTAGATTTTTTCTCTTTTCGCGAATTGAGCTCAAAAAAAGATACGCGGTAGCAAATCTTGTAGCTCCGGGCCTAACAATATCTCCATCGCATTTAGCTCTCATTAGGCTAAGTGACTTGGTATGATTATAAATGTATACCGTCACCAGATCTTTCCATTAAGATAGCACTTCGGATGGGCTTTATCTTTCCAATATCGCCTAACATCAAATTGATGGTGTGCGCCGCACAAGGAGTCCAATATATATTAGGCCTTTTTAAGAGTAAAGTTTTTGCCGCCGACATATTGTTGGATGCATTATCCGTGACAATTTGCACAATATTTTCGGGTCCAATCTCCTTAATTGCATTGTCCACAAACTGATAGATATAATTGCCATCATGTTTCTCGGCAGAAGCATCCTGTGAATGTAAGTAGGTCATTCCCGCTGGACAATGCGCAACGATGTTCATGATGCTTCTATTCTTCCTATCTGACCAAGCATCAGTCATAATTGTGCACCCATAACTTCCACAACTTTGTTTGAATGAAGCTAGAGTTTCAGTTGTCTCCTCCACCTCCCTTTGAAGAAATGTCTCACTTAGCTCGTATGGTGTCGGAGCTTCCAAGAATTTTTCAAACTTTCCAATAGCTTGTAACATTTGTTGGAAAGAAGGAAGTGTAGCGGTATTAAAGGCTATTCCGGCTTCATAGAACCACCTCACTATGCACTTCACAGTATCTTCCCTTGCCTTCTTCCTATACTTGGAATCCATGTTAGGTTGCTTGCTAGCCTTAGATTTATCCACCAACTCCTCTGGTGATAGGGTAAATCTGTCCATAGGGCCTTTTGCCTTCATTCGTCGACACATGTCTTGCCGATAATATTCTTCTGAATCTTCCTCATCTTCTTCCCCAACATGCACATCGCTCATTAAGTTTTGGTAGCTAACTTTCTTGGCTTCCCTTTTCATCTAAGTTTTTCAAGTATGATAATAACTTTCTCCTTCACATCAGCAGGAACTTGGTAACAAGGTACGAATTCCACTTAACCCCAGCCAAATGTTGTTTCAAACGAGTTATCCCTCCGAAAAGTACCTGTTTGCATTATATGCAACACACTTTGTTTGCATTATTGGCATCCACCCTCTCTCCGTAATGCCAACAAGGATCTTTGCCTCCAGGTTTTGGCGGCAATTGAAACACTCAGAAGAAGCCATCTTGCTACAATTTTATAGAAACAAAACTTATTTGAGAAAATAAAACTTCTTCATATTATATCAGCATTAAAGAATCCATACAGCAAACCAACCAGACTTATAGCCAAGATAGAATGATTCAGACAAGCAACAAAACAAATTCAATCAAAAGAAAATAAGGAAGCAATCAATATCTGGAAACAATTGCATAGTATTTCCCCCAACTTGAAATTTAAAAAACTACTCACAAACAAATTATTAGTTCTTGAACATCTTGCCACATCAAACAATATTTTATTTATTCTTTTTGTATATGATGGATAACATATTTGATATTTCTTCTTTGAATTCTTTCTTTATATTATGTCTAACAAATGTTTGTTTTTGTAGGTAATGCAAATATTCATTTCTAAATATGCAGATTCTGAAGCTGATCAGTACAGATGATAATCAGTCATGAATTCAGTCACAGAGTGCAGAGGAAACACAAATAATTTCAAAATCATTCAGTGAATAACTTCAAGAAAATAGAAATTTTCATGAATGCCTCTCTACTGGTGCATTTTATCACCTATTGTATTAATGTATTGTTACGTATATATCAATCAGTTTGTCAAAATTTTGTCATTGTGAAGCATGATCCAAATTCAAGAATGATTCAAATTTTGACAGTCTAATGAAGCATGATTCAGATTCAAGCATGATTCATGAAAACAATCCAAGTGAAAGCATGATTCAAAATCAAGAGAGGCAAGTTCTAATTTTGACAGTTTATTAACAATTAGTCATTGTTAAGAAGCAAAGTGGGGGGTCTCCTTCACTCACCGCTGTAAAAGATATTCCCTTGCTCGCTAAGGCTGCTCGCTGCACCACCAAAACAATGTTGCAGCACTCTCTGCACCACGATACCACCGCAGAGGAGAGGGAACGAAGATGGGAGAGCCGGGTTGTCTAGTGCAGACTCAGAGAGATGAATCACTGATTCACCATCGACGAAGTCACGAGAGAGAGAGATTGCGCCAACGGAGATGCTCGCCGGTGAGAGAGAGGAGATGTTGCGCCGTCGACGAGGTTACGAGAGATAGAGGAAATGATGCATCAGCGAGAGAGAGGGGGAGATGATTCACTGTCGACCGGGGGGGAGAGCGAGAGAGAGGCGATTGCGCCGTCGATGAGGCCGAGAGAGAAAGAGAGAGATGGCTCCGTCGACGGGGGGGGGGGGGGGGGGGGGGGGGGGAGAGATTGGGGCTCTTGACAAAGCCCTAAAATCCCCTCTTGGCCTGATTTTTATAAATACGGGTCGGGTATTCGGGTCTGGTTAGAACTCAGCCCAATTCACTTTGGCTTTGATGGCCGATATTGCGGCGATTTTTTTAAGCCGATATATCGGCGATAAATCCGCTATTTCGCCGATGAAGGGGGGAAACGCGAAACACTATCAGAAGTGGCATTGCGTTGCGGGTGACTCCTTAAAACGCAAAATCAGCGCAATAGCGACGCCATTTGAAACACTAAAATATATACTATATTTAAGAATTTTTATAAATAAGAAAACAATTTTAAAAAATCTAAAAAAAATATCAAATAATATATAACACATTTAACAAGTCTCACAATAATTTTTAGCAAGTATCATAATAATTTTTCACATTCACAAGTTACAATAAGTTCGCAAATATAACAAATTTCATAATAAGTTCGCAAACATAACAAACTATAACAAAAATGATAATTGAATTATAACAAGTATGATAACAAGCATGATAATTTTTAGCAATTATCTTTTGAGAAATTATCTTTTGATAATATTCTCTCAGCCAATATCTTTAGCAATTATCTCTCTGCCCTCTCTCTAGATATTTCTCTCTCTGCTCTTTATCCCTCCGATCTCTCTCAGCTCTTTCTCCAGATCTCTCTTCTTTCTCCCAGGAGAGCAGAGGGAGAGATCGGGAAGGGGAGAGAGATCGGGAAAGTGAGAGCAGAGAAAAGAGAGAGCTTACATGTGCTTGGAGACGACGCCGACGAGAACCACGACAGAGAACCACCGCTTGGAGATGACGCCGATGAGAACCACCACAACGGAGAACCACCAGAAGTAGGTCTTATTCTTCTTTTTCTTTCTTTTTCTTCTCGGCCCCTACGACGAGGTTGCAGAGACAGCAGCGAGGTTGTAGAGAGAATTTTTTGGGGGGATTTTTTGGCCCTAGACCGAGCAAATTTGGGGAGTTTTATAAAAGTTAACTTGCATCGTAATGTAAGTTACGGTGTGTTACGTTAATAACATAACATAAAAAACGTAATAGGAAAAATAACCATAGTTATAAAACATTGTGTTTTTTCGCCCTGTTACGTAACAGTTGTTGGCCCAAGAGGTTACACTCTCCAATTGTTATGTGTTTTGATGATGACAAACCAAATTAGTGCTATTTGGTACTAATCATTTGTTCAAGATGAGTTTCAGGTTTTGTACCATGTTTAGAGTCCATTCGCTTAGCTATAGCAAGAACTTCTAAGTTCCACAAAGTAAGGAAGGCAAATTGCACATCAAGGAAGGATCAAAGAAGAGAAGGCTCTAGCAAGACATTGGATGGCTCAAAGACTTGAAGATAGCACAAGAAGTCTTCATGTATTTTGTATTTTTAGTTTTATAGCTTGTTAAAGAATAGAGATTAGGTTTGAAGCTCAATCACACACGTTTTTGCGCATATACTATTTCTTAGTTTATTTCCTATAAAATATACAAAAATATTTTAGTACAAAATCTTTCTTCTACAAATTTCTTTTTATGTTACATACTGAATTCCTGTTTAAAATAGTTTTGTTAAAAATATTTTTCTTCTCAAAATTCTGTCTTTATTTCGTTTTCTGACCTGATCCGGTCGACCGGCAGTCTACCGACAGTCGACCGAGTCTATGTCAGGCTGGTCCGGTCGACCGGACCAGTCGACCGAGGTCCTGGCAGAATGCACGTATCCGTGTGCATGTCTGTCGGTCGACCGGGGCAGTCGACCGATATTTATTTTTGAGTCACAGTTTGTATCAGTCGACCGGGTCGGTCGACCGATAGCCTATAACGGTCGGAATTTTGTACTACGGTCGACCGGCCCGGTCGACCGATGTAGCCGTTGAACAGTAACGGGCAGATTTTTAAGTGCTGTTTATTTTTATCTTTTGTGTTTAAAAATTCGTTTAAGGATATATTTTGATCTAATTACCTCCTAAACATCAGTAAATATGTTTTATCCCTAAACCCTAGCCCTCTCCTATAAATAGGGGTGTTTGGGGAGAGATTGGTGACAACAACAATTATTGCTAAAAATTCAAAAGTTTAAGGCTTTCAAAGTTCTTGGGTTTTTGAGCTAAATTCTCTCAATTTCTGAAGGGTTTTCAAAAGATTTTCTCTGATTTCAATTTCTTTTCCTTACACACAAAAGAGCTTCATTCCTACTCAATATTCTCTAAGGACCTTTGTAAGGGAAGAGATATTTGAAAGAGAGAGTTTGTGGTCTTTTGACTACCAAGGAAATTACTTGTTCTTGAGATTGTAGGAGTTGGGTACTCCATTGTAATTGTTCTTTGTGATAGTGGAAGTAGCTAGAATCCTTCTGGGGAAGGCGGGGAGTAGAGCTGGGTGCTCGAACCTCGATAACATATACTTGTGTTTGCGATTGGTTTACATTCTTACAATCCTTACTCTATTTTGCTTGCACTTATTACTTGCTCATCATATTCATTGTCATACTTACTTGCTTGCATTCATCTTGTGATTGTTGTAACTTTAAATTTTTAATTTGCCCCTTGATTAGCATTGTCACTATTCACCCCCCCCTCTAGGTGTCTTTTCAATTGGTATCAGAGCTTGGACTCTAGGTTTGGCTTAACATCCATAGAGAGATCCTTAAAATATTGCTAATCAACATTTTCATTCATCCATTCATACACTAGTAAACATGGCAGACAACATTAAAACCCCACCTAAATTTGATGGACTCAACTTCCCTATTTGGAAGGTTAGGATGACTATCTTTTTGCAATCACTAGGTAGTTTAGTGGCTAAGTCTTTGACCAAACCCTATGAAGCACCCGATAGTGATGAGAGCACTTGGACCGACTTCAACTTTAGAGAATATGAGGCTAACTCCAAAGCCCAAAACTCCCTTTTAACCGCCTTGAATGAGGATGACCTTACACGGGTAATTCATTGCCAATCCGCCTATGAGATTTGGCAACACTTGTTGGTCACACATGAAGGGACTTCACAAGTCAAGAGAGCTAAGATAGATCTCTTGAGGTCTCAATATGAATCATTTAAAATGCTTGATGATGAATCCATTGATTGTATGATTACTCGTTTCACTAAAATTACAAATGGTCTTTCTTCATTAGGTGACGTCATCTCCAATGATCAAAATGTGCGCAAAGTGATACGGGCTCTTCCACCATCTTGGGAGATCAAGGCCACCACCTTAAAGGAGTTGAACGACAAGGACGAAATGGACATCATTAGTCTCATTGGGAACCTAAAGACCCATGAGATGGAGAAGAAAGCAAGAGATGAGGCAACTACTTCAAAGAAGAAATCCATTGCCTTTAAGACTTCATCCACCAATGATGACGATGATGAAGACGAAGAAGAAGATGAGGAGCTAACTCTACTTGTGCGGAATGTCAAGAGGTTGTACCGAAAGAACAAGTTCAACTTCCAGAGAAAATTCGAAGGCAAAGAGGAGCGGAAGATCATATGCTACAATTGCCGCAAACCCGGACATATCATGGCGGATTGTCCGGAGTTCAAGAAGAAGATGACTTCCTCCTTCAAGTCAAAGAAGCCGGAAGAGAAGAAAGCCTACAAAGCAACATGGGATTCGGAAAGCGAGTCCGAAGAGGAGGTGGATCAAGCTAATATGTGTTTCATGGCAAACACACCTAAGGTAACCCCTCAATCCCTTGATGATGAAGATGATGAACTAAGTAAGGAAGTTCTAGTACATGCCTTTGTAGAACTTTCTGAAACTTATGATAATAAGAAACTTGAATGTTTAAAATTACAAAAAGAAGTTGCTTTTCTTAAGAATCAACTTGCCATTGTTTCTAAAGAAAAAGATGATCTTTCTTCCAATCTTGTTTCTATTCAAAATGAATTTGATGCTTATAAGATTTCTTGTAAGGGTAAAACCCCTATTGTTGATAATAAAGAGATTTCTTCCTTTAAATCTAAGATGAGTGATTTTGAAAAAGTCTTAAAAGAATGTGCTTTTAATATAAAGAAGCTTGAAGAAAAATTTTCTAAAAAGAATACTTCCCATGTTAAAATTTCTCATGATAAGATTTCCCATGCTCACACACAACACACACATGTTAAATCCTTTCATGCTCACAATGCTCATGCTCACAAATCACACACTCATTATGCATTTAGATATGGTAGAGTATATAGATGCACATATTGTGGTAAACATGGACATTTAGCTAAGTTTTGCTATGATCAACTAAATAGAACAAATAATCTTGTTTGGGTCAATGACACTAACCCTAGAGGACCCAAGAAAATGTGGGTACCAAAATCAAGTCTTAAATTGTTTGATGTAGGTACACACCAAAGCTCCAAGACGTAGGGAGCGGTGGTACCTTGATAGTGGTTGTTCGAGACACATGACGTGGGATATCAACAACTTCACAACCCTATCAAGGTACATGGAAGGTGGCTCCGTCACCTTCGGGGATGACTCCAAAGGAACTATCATCAGTATAGGTAACATTCAAATTGGTGCATCTCCTATTATTGAGAATGTTGTTTTAGTAGATGGTTTAAAACATAATTTGCTTAGCATTAGTCAACTTTGTGACCGTGGACTTAAAGTTGTTTTTGATGATACTTCTTGCAAGATTTTTGATGTTAAATCTAATGATTGTATTCTTACCGTTTTCGTGATAATAATGTTTATATTATTGACATGCTTAATTTAGATTGTTCTACTAAATGCTTGAATGCTTTTGATGAAAATTCTTGGCTTTGGCATAGAAGATTAGGACATGCATCTTTTGACCATATTTCTAGGATTAATTCAAAGGAATTGGTGAAGGGTATACCTTGCTTGGATTTTGAGAAAGACCGCATTTGTGGTGCGTGCCAACTTGGGAAACAAACCAAATCTTCCTTTAAACCAATCAAGGATATCATGTCAACTAGGCCTTTAGAATTAATTCATATGGATCTTTTTGGACCAACTAAAACTAAGAGTTTAAATGGAAGTAGATTTGCATTTGTTTTGGTTGATGATTTCTCCCGTTTTACTTGGGTTTTCTTTTTGCAAAATAAAGATCAAACTTTTTCTCATTTTAAGATTTTTCGAAAAGAGTTGAAAAAGAAAAAGGTTTTCCGATTTTAAGAATAAGGAGTGATAGAGGTGGTGAGTTTGTTAACCAACTCTTCATGACTTATTGTGATGAAAAAGGAATTAAGCATGAAATGTCTTGTCCTAGAACTCCACAACAAAATGGAGTTGTAGAAAGGAAAAATAGAACACTTCAAGAGATGGCTAGGACAATGATAAGTGAGTATGACCTCCCTCAATATTTATGGGCCGAGGCGTAAACACCGCATGCTATATATCGAATCGTATTTATTTATGCAAAAATTCTTCAAAAACATCATTTGAAATGTATCATTCTAGAAAACCAAATGTTGCATATTTCAAAGTTTTTGGATGCAAGTGTTTTGTTTTAAATACTAAGGATAATTTGGGTAAATTTGATGCTAAGGCTTATGAGGCTATCTTTGTTGGATATTCCTCTACTAGCAAAGCATATAGAGTTTTCAATAGATCTACACTTACCATAGAAGAATCCATGCATGTTAAATTTGAAGAGACTAATGTGGTTGTTGAGAATGTTGTAGAGATTGAACCATTAGGTGAAGACATGGAGAGACTATCCTTGAAGGACTCACCCACTCAAGAAGATAAGCAAGAATCTATAGGTGAAGTTCAAGAGGATAAAGAGGAAAGCGCTCAACCGCTTCCCAAAGCTTGGAAATACGCTACAAATCATCCTAAGGAGCTCATCTTGGGTGATGCATCTAAAGGAGTCACAACGCGCTCCAAACTCCATGACCTATGTGGTAACTTTGCTTTCATTTCTCATTTTGAACCCAAAGGCATTCTCGAAGCCGAGACGGACCCATATTGGTTGCTTGCCATGCAAGAGGAACTCAATCAATTTGAGCGCAACCAAGTTTGGCACCTTGTTCCTAAGCCCCACGATAGACCAATAATTGGTACTAAGTGGATCTTTAGAAACAAGATGGATGAGTCCGGAAATGTCATTAGGAATAAAGCTAGGTTAGTGGCCCAAGGTTACACTCAAGTTGAGGGAATTGACTTTGAGGAGACCTTTGCACCCGTAGCACGGCTTGAAGCCATACGGATGACACTAGCTTTTGCATGTTTTAAAAATTTTAAACTTTTTCAAATGGATGTAAAAAGTGCATTTTAAATAGTTTTATTAATGAAGAAGTTTATGTTTCACAAGCTCCCGGTTTTGTTGATCATGTTCATCCCGATTTTGTTTTTAAACTTGATAAAGCTTTGTATGGATTGAAACAAGCTCCAAGAGCTTGGTATGAAAGGCTTTCTAGTTTTCTCATTTCAAATGATTTTATTAAAGGCAAAGTAGACACAACTCTTTTTACTAAGCATGTTGAGAATGATATTTTAATTGTGCAAATTTATGTTGATGTTATAATTTTTGGATCTACTAATGAGCTTTTATGCAAGGATTTTGAGAAGGTAATGCAACTAGAATTTGAAATGTCTTCCATGGGTGAGCTCAATTTCTTCCTTGGACTCCAAATCAAGCAATTGCAAGACGGAACCTTCATTAACCAAGCCAAGTACGCAAAGGAGCTAGTAAAGAAGTTTGGGCTTGAAGGATCAAAGGCTTGCAACACTCCAATGGCAACTACAACCAAGCTTGATAAGGACGAACAAGGTAAAAATGTTGATATTAAATTATATAGAAGCATGATAGGAAGTCTTTTATATTTGACGGCAAGTAGGCCGGATATCATGTTTAGTGTGTGTCTTTGTGCTAGATTTCAATCGTGTCCTAAAGAGTCTCATCTTATTGCGGTAAAACGCATTATTCGTTATATTAAGGGCACTATTGGAATGGGTCTTTGGTATCCGAAAACTATAGATTTTTCAATGACTAGTTATTCGGATGCCGACTATGCGGGTTGTAGAGTAGATAGAAAGAGTACTAGTGGGACATGTCAATTTCTTGGTAATTGTCTTGTTTCATGGTCCTCTAGGAAACAAAATTCCGTAGCTCTCTCAACCGCCGAGGCGGAGTATGTTGCCGCGGGGGCTTGTTGTGCACAAGTCCTTTGGATGAAACATACTCTCCTTGATTTTGATTTGCACTTTGATCATATAAAAATATTTGTGATAATACTAGTACTATACACATGACCAAAAATGCAAATCAACATAGTAAGACCAAGCACATTGAGATTAGATATCACTTTCTTAGAGATCATTTTGAGAAAGGTGATATAGATATTGATTATGTTTCCACGGATTTACAACTAGCCGATATTTTCACTAAACCTCTTGATTTTGCTAGATTTTCGTTTATTTGTGGAGAACTTAATGTTTGTATTATTGAATAAACATGTTTTTCATAACCCTTTTTGATGTATGACAAAAAGGGGGAGAATAAGTTTACATGACAAAAATAAGTTCATTTGGTCTTGGTTCCATATGAATTTATATGCTTTAATTTTAAGATTTGTTTTATGAATTTATATGTTTTGGTTTTATGAATTCTTGTGTTTTAGTTGTTTTGGTATTTTTGGTATCAAGAGCAATTTTGGGTTTTCTAATTTTGTTTTAATTGGTTTCAATAATTGGTGCATCATTTCAATTATTGGTATCTAGAGCATATTATTGTGTTTTTAATTATAGCATAATTTGAGGGGGAGTTTTCTCCTCCCTATATTTTTGTTAATAGCCTATTTGTTTTGCCATCATCAAAAAGGGGAGATTGTTGGCCCAAGAGGTTACACTCTCCAATTGTTTTGTGTTTTGATGATGACAAACCAAATTAGTGCTATTTGGTATTAATCATTTGTTCAAGATGAGTTTCAGGTTTTGTACCATGTTTAGAGTCCATTCGCTTAGGTATAGCAAGAACTTCTAAGTTCCACAAAGCAAGGAAGGCAAATTGCACATCAAGGAAGGATCAAAGAAGAGAAGGCTCTAGCAAGGCATTGGATGGCTCAAAGACTTGAAGATAGCACAAGAAGTCTTCATGTATTTTGTATTTTTAGTTTTATAGCTTGTTAAAGAATAGAGATTAGGTTTGAAGCTCAATCACACACGTTTTTGCGCATATACTATTTCTTAGTTTATTTCCTATAAAATATACAAAAATATTTTAGTACAAAATCTTTCTACAAATTTCTTTTTATGTTACATACTGAATTCCTGTTTAAAATAGTTTTGTTAAAAATATTTTTCTTCTCAAAATTCTGTCTTTATTTCGTTTTCTGACCTGATCCGGTCGACCGGCAGTCTACCGACAGTCGACCGAGTCTATGTCAGGCTGGTCCGGTCGACCGGACCAGTCGACCGAGGTCCTGGCAGAATGCACGTATCCGTGTGCATGTCTGTCGGTCGACCGGGGTAGTCGACCGATATTTATTTTTGAGTCACAGTTTGTATCAGTCGACCGGGTCGGTCGACCGATAGCCTATAACGGTCGGAATTTTGTACTACCGGTCGACCGGCCCGGTCGACCGATGTAGCCGTTGAACAGTAACGGGCAGATTTTTTAAGTGCTGTTTATTTTGTCTTTTGTGTTTAAAAATTCGTTTAAGGATATATTTTGATCTAATTACCTCCTAAACATCAGTAAATATGTTTTATCCCTAAACCCTAGCCCTCTCCTATAAATAGGGGTGTTTGGGGAGAGATTGGTGACAACAACAATTATTGCTAAAAATTCAAAAGTTTAAGGCTTTCAAAGTTCTTGATTTTTGAGCTAAATTCTCTCAATTTCTGAAGGGTTTTCAAAAGATTTTCTCTGATTTCAATTCTTTTCCTTACACACAAAAGAGCTTCATTCCTACTCAATATTCTCTAAGGACCTTTGTAAGGGAAGAGATATTTGAAAGAGAGAGTTTGTGGTCTTTTGACTACCAAGGAAATTACTTGTTCTTGAGATTGTAGGAGTTGGGTACTCCATTGTAATTGTTCTTTGTGATAGTGGAAGTAGCTAGAATCCTTCTGGGGAAGGCGGGGAGTAGAGCTGGGTGCTCGAACCTCGATAACATATCCTTGTGTTTGCGATTGGTTTACATTCTTGCAATCCTTACTCTATTTTGCTTGCACTTATTACTTGCTCATCATATTCATTGTCATACTTACTTGCTTGCATTCATCTTGTGATTGTTGTAGCTTTAAATTTTTAATTTGCCCCTTGATTAGCATTGTCACCTATTCACCCCCCCCCTCTAGGTGTCTTTTCAAGTTGGTCGGCATTATGTTAGATAACGAGTTATAACGAGCTATATAACGGGTTTTTAGAACACTGGTTCATCCCATTCTTTACCTCTTCCAGGTTTTAAGTAGTGGTTCTCAGCTTGCATGTGAAGGCTCATGGGATTGTCATTCGAACTTGTATAGGTAGAGACTATGAATAAGCTCAGCCTTTGGAGAATAAAGTCTTTTGTAATCAGGGCTTTAGTCCAATTAAAACCTTATTATCATATTATTGGAATTGTTGGAATTGTGGAATACTTCAACTATTGAGAATTGGTGAATGATTAGATTATATATCCACTCTGATGACTTCTATTTTGAAATAAATTTCTTTCGTATTTGGAGTTTGCCATGTAATGTTGTATGTGCATGAGTTTTCACCTCATGCATATATGGCGGTTGTCACTTGTTCGATCTCGAGGTGTGACAGGTGTACACTTGTGGCGGCTTTGCATCTTTTCACAGTTTAACTCCTTTCTTTCTCACCCTCCCACCTTCTCAGGTCAGTTGTCCTCTATTTAGCTTTTCTTTTTCTCCCTAATAAGGAACAAAAAGTCTCCTTTTCTTTGGCTAAATTTGACTGTTCAACTTTTCACGACTTTCCCATGTTTTCTGCTTTAGGATTTTTTTTATGATTTAAAAGTTTTTGTATGTGTTTTCTGTTGGCCCAGAGGCCCATCACCCTAGTTTTGATTATGATTAACTCATGTAATTATAATTTACTAATAGTCTTGTGTTTAAATAGTTTCAGTAATTGACCAAGATATTAGTAGGTGTTTGGCTTTAACAAAAGAGTTTTGGAACTTTCACATGTAGATTCAAGAACTCACTCGTCAAGATCGCATCTAGCATTCAGTTGGAGTCAAACTCGTTGGATCGTGTTTGGATCGAGTCAACTTGGAGAAAGAGTTTTACAAGAAAACCTCAGTTTGTTTAGCTTATGTTTAGATCTTGTGTAAAGGTAGATAATATTGATATACTCAAGTTCACATACACACACAAGTTTAAAGTTTATTGGTTTTAATTTTCGGTTTAACCGGTATTGATTTCATATCAAAAATATAGATATATATCTTACATGTATATTGGATTCTATCCATATACAATATGCTTCAAAGTTGTTTCAATATCATGTTTCTATATCCATTGAGTTTTGGAGAAAACGATTTTTCATTTTAAAAATCCAAGTTTTGAAAAATACAGATTTTGTGTTTAAGCCAAATTTCTATATCACAAAAATGATTCAAATTGTTTGTAATATGTGTTGAATTTTAATCACACATATTTGTATTTCAAAGATCTTATAAGAACTTATTTTTGTGAAATTTATGTGATTTTATGGGATTTAATTGAAATTAAAAAGATAAGTTTCCAATACCCTTAATCTCCAGCCAGATCAACCGACGGTCGACCGGACCAGTGGTCGGTCAACCAGAGCAGTCGATCGATGTGCCCGAGGACGTGCACATGGCCAGCGAATTCGGCCGGTCGACCGACTGAAAGCACCCTACTCTCGGGTGGGGGCCGGTCGACCGGGCGGTCGACCGTTGGCTGTGGCCCGTCGACCGGGCGGTCAACCGGAAGGTCATTTCTGACCTTTCCAGAATTCCTACGGGCAGATTTTTGAGAGGCTATATATATGTCTTCTCTTGAGTTGTTTTTATCAAGATTTTAGAAGAGAAAAATTCCTATCTTTTAAGTGCTTTTTAGCAAGAGTTTTTGTGGTTAAAAGTTTTATTTTTATTTGTTTTAAAGGGTCAGAAAAATAAAAAAAAAGTCTTTGGAAATTGTTTTTGTTCTTCATTTCTATTTTATCCTAGAAATTTTTCCAAGTATTTTCTTTGTGATTTTGATTTTCAAACTCTTTATTTTCTCACACTTTAGCTATCTATCTTATCTATTAGGATCTTTGTTTTGTGGAAAATTGGTTTGTAATCTTTGAGATCACCAAGAGTTGTAACCTTCCTGTATTTGTTGTTATCCCTCTTGTGTAGAGGTGATTGTCGAGGTTGTGTTGGTATCCCTCTAAGTTTAGAGGCGATTGAGATTGTTGTTTGGCTTAGTGCCTTATCCCTCTAGTGTAAGGTGATTGTGTTGGCTAAGTGCTCATCCCTCTAAGTGTAGAGGTGATTGTTATTGTGTCTTGCCTCTCGTATAGAGGTTGTGTTTGTTGGAGAGAGGAGTTGTGTACTCCTAGTTGTATTTACCTAAATTCTTAGCGGAGGTAAATTCTTAGCGGAGGTTCCCTGTGTGCGAAGTCCTGTGTGGACGATTAGTGAAAATCATTCTGTGTGAAGGCGGGGACGTAGAGCTGGGTGCTCGAACCTTGAAACATATCTTTGTGTTTGCGTTGATCCACTATCTCTTAACTCTCTCTCTCTTTTATACCTTACATTATTTCTTATTGTTCATATCATACATATATGCTTGGTATTGATTGTGTGTGCCCATACTTGTGTTAAACCAAGAGAGCTTCAAACAGCACATCAACTCTTATTTAGAGAAATTTAGAGGAGTTAGTCGAGAGCCCTTCACCGAGAATTCGGCTATACTCTTTGGTTACACTAAGTGTGTTGCAATTTATTTTTAATTCTGCATCATTTGTTATTAAATTAATCATACACTTATTCACCCCCCCCCCCCTCTAGGTGTACTTACATTTTCCATGACTTGGTGCATAATCCAATTATACATATGTGCTGCCTGATCACATTGATGACACATACATATAACATTGGTTACATTTGAAAAAAAAAGGAACAATTAATTCCTAAGTAAAAGAATAGATAGATTTAGAGAAAATGAATGATTGCAAAACACTAAAACATGAAATAAAGTTTAACCGAAATTCATTGTTTATGATGCGGAAACAATTGCAAAAAACTTGTCCATGATATTGTTGTTTTAAAGACAAGAATTGGACCTTTATCTTCTGGAGTTGGTTTGAGACCATCTGGTACAAGAAAAGAGAGATCACTTTTATGATTTATCAAAGCAGAAGATACAGGTTTAGTCTTGCAATAAGACTCAAAAAAATGTGACTGCAGACTGATAAAATACCTGGGTTTCTTCACTAGTCCCAGAAGCTAACGTCTCGAGCACTCTAATTCTTGATTGATACTTCTCTTCCCGTGCTTTAATGAGATTATTTTGCTGCAAATAGGAGATATAATTAAATACAAAAATAAAGATGGTGGGCACAGTAAAATTATATTGCTCCTATCTTACACTTCTTATATGGTCTGCTTGAGTTAAAATGCGACGTTCGATTTCTTGTACAACTTTTCTCAACAAGCATACTATGCGCTAGAGAGAGCGCAAGTTAATATTCTTAGCATAAGTCATATAGAATAAAGTGCACTGCAACTGAAAGTTCTAACTGCAGTCAAAAACTGAACCAAGAAAAGGAAAAACAAATACGTAGTCATGATAAGGCGTCAGTAAAAATTGTGTCAGTTCAGCATCATACATGAGGAATTTCCCCGTTCTTTCTTTCAATGCTTTCATCAAGAATCCCATTGACAACACTCAGTAGTGATTGGGTTGGGGCATTCTGCACAAATGCAAAATGTGTATGTTTTAAGTATATCAAGTAGTACTTAAGTCACACATGTCATTAGGATGTTTTCCAAAAACAAAATAAAGAACTTACGTCTAAACTGTTTGATTTCATCATTTCCGAGATCTTGGCAGCAGGAATATCAGAATAACGCCCTTGTTGCAACTGGAAAATCTCGGGGAACTTATGCCCCACAGGATGCAACAATGTGGTCGATGGCTCTATGAAATAATTGTAGTCAGCAGAAATATGCCCCTCTTTTGTTACAAGAAGAAGACGTGTTTAATGAATGAGTTTTGGACATCATGAAAATTAGTTAGATATTTGAATATTAGTTATGATATACCTTGAAATTTTTAATTATTACTTATTGGTCGTATGAGCTTAAACTGTAGGACCAATAAGATAAGATTTCCTATCATCCACTGGACTTCTAAGATTTATGGCAAGTCCCTCTCTTGTCCATAACCAGTTTGGCCAAGAATTTGCCACCTATTTGGAGTGTTGACAACCAATAATTTCATCAAGTCATGTATGGCCAACCCTAATTTGATGGGAAAAGGCTTTGATGGTGATGATATGGTCTGAAGAATATTCAGCAACAATGGTTGGACTAGATGCATTCTACATTCAACAATCAATTATAAGAGGAGCCAAGAATCAGAGACATGCTGATAGAATTAACTGCAAGTGGTGGTTATCTTCTTTGTAAAATATTAATATATCATGTCTGAGCTTCCCAACAACTCAAGGTAATGGCATAATTATTATAGATAACATAAGATAGTGGGGCAAAAGCATTGATCATCAGAGATGTAACCATGTCATGTCAAGAGGAAGGAACATCAGCAGATGCAACCATGTTATGACGAGATGAAGGAACATCAACAGGTATCTTCACCTATTCATGTGAGCTATGATAGATTGTCCACCGCTCTCCGAAAACAGGGCTATGATAGATGAGAGAAAAATCTGAAAGCACAAATTTGGAGGTTTCACTCACTTTGACCAGACAACAGACTTTTCTTTTTGTTGTTGTTGAAGCGAAACAACGCAAATTGAATGCATGCAAAATCTTAGAACAATTCCCAGTGCATAGATAAGGCTCTTGAATTGGTCATTGCTTGATCAAGTGTTCAAGGAGTATTTGAAGGGGACATCTCTCTAGGATTGCGATTCTACACCAGGAGGAGTCATCGCACACTTTCAATTTGATTCGATTAGGGCTGGAAAATTCAAGCGACATTAGGCTGCTCATTTTCGTTCGTTTTCCCTTTTATTGTAATGTTTATTTATTTACTTGGGGCGTGTTTGTTTCGCCGCAAAACGCAAGTCGTAAAACTTCTTTTTCATTTTTCGTTGTTTGTTTCGCTGAAAAACAAGTTGCAAAATGCAACTCTTCTTTTCCTACTTGCAGTTGCTACAATTAAATTTGTGGTTATGTAAATCTCACTTTTACACTCATATTTTCCCACTTGCAGTTGCTACAGTTAATTTTGTGGTCATATAACTCTCACTTGTACACTTACAGATCAAAACAGTTACTAATAATCAATATATAATTTAATATTATTAAATATTTAATATTTTAAATAGTGTTCAATTTCTTATTTAATTATTTAATTATTTTATATTTTTAATCCTTAATTTTTTAATGTTTTTAATATTGTTTAATATTTAATATTTACTATTTTAATTTAATATTTTTATTTAATATTTTATTTAATACTTTATTATTTTATTAATACTTATTCCATTTTTTATTATTTTATTTACGGTTAATATTTTATTAATAACAATATTGTACTTTACTATATGTTTAATTATTTATTTTTTAATATAAAAATTACTTTATTAATATCATAATATATTTATTATTATATTAATAATTTATTATGTTAATATTGTAATAATAATTCAGTATAATAATACTATAATGATAATTTATTATTAAATTATAATTATATTTTACTTTGTTAATTTTATATTTCTATAATATTACAATAATATTATAATAAAATTGATATTATAATAATTTTCAAGTATTTTTAATATTATAATATTATAACTATTTTATTATTTTTGTAAGATTTTTTAATATTTATATTTTATTAGTATTCTTAAAATTTTATTAATGTTCTTTAGATTTTCTTAAAATTTTATATTTATTTAGTTAATATTTTAGTAATATTTTACTATTTATACTAATATTTTATTAATATTATTGTTGTAAATAAAATATTAAGATTATTAATTTTTTATCTCAAATTTATTAATACAATTTAATTTGCAATAGTAAATTTAATTAATAGTATTTATAATATTTAAATCACTACTACAGTTAATTTTGTGGTCAACTTTTCCACTTACATTTTTACATTACGAACCAAACACCGTAAAACATAATATACTTTACCATTTACACTTCACATTATCAACCAAACACCGTAAAACATAATATATTTTCTCTGCTACAGTTCACTTTTTCCATTCTCATTTTACGACTTACGACTTGCAACGTTTTGCAACAAAACAAACAGGCCCTTGGTAGTTTTCTTTTAGTCCCATATCGGTTGTAATGGGATCTTTCCGTTAATGTAAGCCTATTTAAGGCCAAGATTGGTATTGTTATTGATAGGTTTGGAATGAATGAAAATTACACTTTTGAAGCTTTGTAGCATGTGTGCTTTGGGTGAGAAACCCTAAGGAGAGAATCCCGCCCGGTTCCCCATTAGTATTACTCCTTATCAATTTTATGAAAAATATTACAATTTGATTTCAGATATTCAAAGAATGGGCATTTACAAACATACCAGGCACAATAGGATTTCGCAAAACATTCTGGGATTTTAGTTCTGAAGAGCTCCGCGCTGAGAGCGGAGAACTCGGCTCGCTCCCTTTGTGGTTTCCTTGTGAAACATCCATAGATATCATATTGTCTCCTCCTGAAATAATCCACTTCTTTCTGGCTGGCTTCTGTATTTGGTGGCATCATAGAGGACATCATCCCCAATACCAGAACTCATGTGGTCCCTGAGAGATAAGAGGCAGTCCACAACAACACACATAGATCCCTGATCCCAGAAGAATGTGCATAATTGTAATCAGCAAGTAATAGAGGAAGTAGCAGTAACAGCAAGTCATTAAAAAACAAAAAAAGAAGAAGCAACTCGGTCCTGCATGAGAAGTGAAGGAAACATCGCTAAGTTTTATATTTGTTTTCTCGCTCCAAAGAAACATGATCATCTTTTCTTGGGTTCCTTTTAGGCTTTCATGTGCATATGTACACACTTGCTCGGATCGGCTCGTCAGCAAATGCAAGCTACGGATGCAAATTTGACCAAGTCAGTTGACAGCATCTTTCTGTTTGAGTACACGTACAAACAGGTTAAAGTCTCATGGTTTCAAATATAAGCCGATTCCAAGATACATTACTAATATCATTTCAAGTTTTGAGGTACCTGATACAATATTAATAATATGACCTGTGATATTGTGGCCGATATTGCCAATATGGCTGAAATAACTGAAATTGATAGCTGTTGTTGCCAACATTTATACTTAAATCTATGGGCTAATACTGATACCATTACTGAGATTTTAAACCATGGTTAAATATTATTTGACTGTCTTCAACTAGCTGTTATGGTGGCTACTTTTGGCAGCCTATTGGGTTGGGCCCTGTAGCTCCTGCCAGCCCACAGATATAATGGGCTATCTGGCCTATACTTGTCACCTCAACTTTCAGGAAAAGAGTATGGAGCAGATAACACAATGCACAGAGATATATTCACTTCTACGAACTCTCCATGTCTAAAACATCTTCTCATCCACTATTCTTCAAAAAGCGTTCCTGCAAGACTACAACAAATTCTTCTCCTTTCTTAGGATACTCAATTCAATCCTTGTGAACATCACTCCTTGTGGTTTCCTTACCTTGCAAGACTTTTCACCTTGATGAGGCCAGCAAATAGTCCTTTAGATTGGCAAAGATCATGTGAGTTCCTTAATTCCTTTTGTGGGCTGGTTTATTAGTTTTTTCTTGTTAGAATATGAAAACATTACTCTCAAACCTCATAACAACTTTGGAGTTTTTGTGTGATAGGGACTTTAATATTGTACCAAAGCAACCCAGATTCAATTCTACCTGGCATGCAGTTAGAAGGAGGATTAAAATGCTGCGCAAAGTCTAGGTATCCACCCATGGAAAGGACGTTGAGACCTGGGGCACGTGTTAGAGTATAAAAATATAACTTTCAACCATCACCAAAATTCAGAGTTTTAATGTAGTGTTAGATGCTTAAATAATTATTTACCATCTAGATACTTAAATACTTATTTACCATCTGATTATAATTTTGCGAAGCGATCCAGATAATTTTGACACACACACAGCAAGAAGCTTAAACAAGCAAACTCAAGATGCTCTCAAGCTCCTGGTGATCAAAGGTTCTCTCATAGTGATCAAGCAAGGCATTATACCCAATTAAGCTCAGCAACTTGAGCAATCCTATAGGATATCAACCCAAGGTTAATAAGTGCAGCTCAGATTATTAAAACTTGAATGGTTACCTGCTCCAAATCCGATGTATTAAATCTGAGCAGCCCAATTTCATCCATAGCTGAAAGAAACCTCTTCAGATTATACAACCGTTGCTCTATGGAGATAAAAACCCCTCTCTGACTCTGTAATAAATACCCACATTATATCTCTAATTAAATCCTACTACTTAAAATATTTAATGAATTATTGTACATTTAATCACCTGAATTGAACCCAATTTCTTATCACGAATAGCGCACAAAACTACACCATTTAACATTTGTGCTCTCAGATCCTCGTCCGATGCATCCAAAGACAAATTGAAGTCCGGGAACAAAGTGTTCAGCCATTGCACTACTTGCGATCTTTTCTTGACTGAGTTCAATTATTTTTTTTTTAAATGCAATCTTTAAGAAATGTAAGCAACCAAATAGAAATCACCAACAGAAAGATAAATGTCATCACCTGCATCGACATCCGGATTCACAGTCCCCATTTTATAATTTCCGTTGTTTCTGGCTCAAGATTCAAATAAGAATTTCATTTCGAACCCCCAAATTCTGCTGTAGAGCTCAATGACGGCAAAATCCAGCGCACAAATCTTTCAATCGGGGCAGCATTGCGAAATCAAGATTGCAGAGATCAAATTCTTGAAGATCCGCCAAAAAGAAACCGGATCTGTTTGAATCGATACATTGGCTGAATGAATTCGAATCATTCCATCACCTAAAGATCAAAGCATCGATCCAAACAACAGAAGATCGAGGATGTTGGAGATTCTTGATCTTTAATATCAAGAGATCGCCGTGACTTCTTTCTCTCTCCTTTTTTTTTTTTCCCTTTTTTCCCCTTTTCCTTTTGGTTGCTTTAATTTTTCTCTGTTGATTCCATGTATCTCTCCTTAAATCGCTCTTTCTGACGCTATTTATAGCCATCAGGAGGCCAGCTTCGTGCTCGCAATGTCGGAGGCATGGAAGGTTTGGATACTTTGGGAGTGCGGCGAACTTCTCTCTCTTCTCCGTTTCTATCTCCTCTGACGGCGTTAGATTCTCAACGACCCGCGGAATTAAGGCAGTGGATCTTGAGCTTTCGTAGAAAGGCCTGGAGTTCAAAACATCTTCATGAACGCCATCATATCTTGATTGGTCCGAGTGGCATGAATGTAATTGGCGATGAAATGGGTACTATATTGGGTATGTAAGGAATGGAGCGGCGTTGTTTCATAATTGGCGAGGCAAACTGTTTCCCCGCTTGAGCTGACCGCTGAAAGGGGGTTTAGGCCATCTCCAACCCACGTCAAAAATGGCGTGGGTTGGCCTTGCTAAAAAATGACGTGGGTTCAACTCAAGTCATTTCGTACCCGGCAAAATGCTGGGTGCTACAGTGCCGCGTCAGAAATGGCGCGGCACTGTAGCACCCGGCATTTTGCCGGGTGGCTTTTTTTTTTTTAATATTTTTTTATTTTATTTTAGTTTTAAGTTTAAATTTTTTGTTTTAAGTTTAGATTTTTTAGGTTATGTTTAAGTTATTTTTGTTAATTTAAATTTTAGTTTTTATATTTTTGTATTTTATTTAGTTTTTATATTTTAATTTTTTAATTATTTGTTTTTAAATTTATAATTTTACTTTGTTTAATTCAATGTTAATAATTGTTTTATGCTTAAATTTGTAATTTGTTGTGCATTAGCAAAATCGTAGTGTAAAATAAATTCCTTTTGTATTTGTGATTCACCTCGGTCGTACAATTATCTATTGTTTATATTGTTTTATATAAATTAAATGAAAAATAAATCTATTAATTTAAAAATTGAATATATTATTAAAAATTTCATATTTCTTATAATTGAATATAGTAGAATTAAAAAATAATTTCTTAATTTCATAAATAAAAATATTAATTAATTATTAAAGTTAAATATTAAATATTATATAAAATTATTAAAAAGTTAAATACATTTTAAAATATTTAATAGTATTACGCAATTTACTTAAATTATCACATAATATGTTGATAATTAAAATTTGATACAATAAAATAATAATAATAATAAAATATGTAGAGAATATTCCATTTGGAGTGGAAAATGGAGTGATGGTTGGAGAGGTTTTTGTTGAACCCTCCATTTTGGAGTGAAAGTACACTCCAAAATGGAGGGAGTGGTTGGAGATGCCCTTAAAGGCCGCCGGTAAGGTTACCGAACACAACATTGATTGTGTTGTTTAATATTTGAAACCAGTACAATATTTCATTTTAATTTTTTGTTGAATATTTAGCATACAAAGTCTCGTCTTTTAAGAAATTGTGTATTTCATTTTACCTTTTGCATATTTTTCTCATTGGACTGTTTGCAAATGTATTTCTGTTAATACTTGGTTAATATAATCAGATTTATATTGGATTTTAGCAATTTTTCAGTTATCATGGATTTACTTTTCATAATTTATAGATTAATATTCTCAATTAATCTATCTTAATGCCATGTTAGCGAGTATATATGCCTTCAATTTCACTAAACATGAAGTTTAATCATATAAACGAATTATTGAGTTCGTACAAAGATAGTTAAAATGACGATGATTTCGTTTTAAAATTTGTAATGGTTAAATGCGTCTGAAGTCTGATTATGACAATAAAAAAACTGAATGAGTGGTGAAAATTTCTTTGTTCAAAACCTGTTATCAACAAAAACAAACAAGGTTTCCTTTAAACAAGAAAAAAACAAAACAAGGTTAATAAATGATGATCCAATTCATCAAATTTATCATCAAATAAGATTCTGCCATTTGATGAACAGGTACATGAAAATCAAAATACAAAATTATGTAGATTTTAAATTTTAATTAGTTCACCCTTTCTAAAAAATGATCTTAAGGCTACTCAGAGAATGGCCAATTCAACCAGTGGTTCACATATCAAAAACTTTTATTGAAGAAAAAAGAAAAATAATGTTATTAATCTACAGACTGGTGGTCTATGCATCACCACTCAACTGTTCAAACAAATGCAAGTCAAGAACATTGGGCTCCAATAAGAAGGCATAAACTAAGAATTTGATTGTAGGACGCAACCAATTAATAAGCATTAAAAAATGGGAAAAAAATAAATCAAAAATTCAAGCCCTCACCACACTGGCAGATGAGATTGAACATCTTATAACATTAAAAGAGTCAAAAAATTTTAAAGTAACGTTCTCTTAAAAATTTGATATCTTATTCACGTATCAATACAAAATTGACTGTCTTGTAACATGTATGTATGACTCACACACATGAATCGAATACCAACTTTTGCCTCCTTAGATGCTATACGCAAGGTGCAGCCCAAGGTCTCCCACACGGCAAATAAACAGCATGGGTGATAGCACTAGGGCTAATTGCCCCTGCGACTACGAACGTGTTGCCCAGAGAATGACACGTGGGGGCCGCTATAAAATCATGGAGTCACAAAACGGGCCCACGAGGCTGAGAGTATCCAGTGTAGGACCAGGCAGTGTACGCTAATTTCCTAGGTGACGAGGGGACCCGCACACAGTGAGGATAGTGACATCTATGGGTGTCAACCAGGTCGGGTTTGCCCCGGACCCGGCCGCGCACCCGGCCCAACCCGAAAAACCAGGGTTTGAGTTGAAAAACTTTAGCAGCTTCTTATGAGTTTGGGTGTTGCATTCTAACCCACCAAACCTAACCTAAATCCACCCACGAACTTAAGAGGATAGAAAAAACACTTTAGTTTCTTTATCTTATTCAGTAATTCATTGTAATTTCATTAGTTTATTGGCTCTATTACATTTGAATTATTTCCCGCTATTGGTGTTGCTAAATTTTCTAAATAATTTAATAAAATATAAGTGCTAGATTTGAAAATTTTAAGGAACTAGATTAGCTCTTTGACTCTGTATTTACATATTTTGATATTATTATAATTTATTTGGGTTGTAATGCAATAATGGTGCCATTGCATCTTGTTGCTGCTCTTAAGCACATTTTTTTTAATTTTCTTTTCTTTCATGTTATCTTTTTGACAGAGTTGTACTTAATATTATAACTCATAATGTTATGTATTAAGATTTTGTAATGACCTATAAATCTATCAAATAATTACATGATATAAATTTTAAAAGTTTTATCGTGTGATGATAATTAAACAAGCAAAGTGTAACGGTCCCAAGTTTTAAATCAGGAAATTAACTCTAACCAAATCCAATCTTATAGAAATCTTATTCATCAATGAAAATTCCGGCAACATCTACTCTAATAATAGAGTTTATCCTAATACAGATTATAAATTTCAACGAACATAGGCCTACTTATAAATTTCAAACATGCGTCTCAATAATATGCATATATCAAACATATTTATCCATAAACACTGATCTTCAAAACATATATATATATATATATATATATATATATATATATATATATATATACACACACACACACACACACACACACACACACACACACACACACACACACATATATATACTTGTGTCATTTCGAAAGGATTTGAGCCCGAATCTTTCCCATTCAAATACCAACATTCAACATTTAAATACAAGATCCACTCTGTTGAAGTTGATTTATATTATTTAAAGTCACTAAAAATCAAATATCAAGTATTTTAAATACTTTTTGCACATCCATCAAGCAGTGCAAAATGGACGGCAAAAAAGTAGTAAGTTTGTTAGATCTATGTCTTTAGATATACAAATTCTCGATTTGGCTATTTGGTCGTGATCTAAACATTTAAAAACCCCTACAAATCAATTTTTGGTAGGTTTCAAATGTTCTATACCATTAAACTGACCAACTCACTATTTAGGCCGTCCGTTTTTTTCCTTCTTGATACATGAGAAAAAAGTATTTAAAACACTTAATTTTTGGTTATAGAGACTTGAAATAATATAAATCAACTTCAACAGAGTGGGTCTTGTATTCAAATGTCAGAGGGTTGTATTTGAGTGAGAAAGATTCGGGCTCAAATCCTTCCGGAATGACAAAAGTATCTCTCTCTATCTATATATATGTATGTATGTATGTATTATATAAAGAGAGGTCTTCGTGTGAGAAACTTTCTCACATGAAGACTGTGAGAAAAATCATATATGAGCGATCATGTAGATGATCTGAATCATTTATCTTGATCTACATATTTTATTTATGCTACAAATAAATAATCACGCGATTCTGAGTTTTTTTACCCATTCAATAAGTGGTTACAAAACATACATTATATTCGTCGTAGAATAAAGATATCATTTGACGCATATGTAAAAAAGCTCGGAATCGTGTGATTTTTTATTGGTAACTTAATTAGAGTATGTAAATCAAGATGAATGGTTCAAATTATCTATAGAATCGCTCCTATATTCCCACGAAGCTTATTTAAGAAAGTTTCTCATTTAAAGATTTTCATGTGTGTGTATGTGTGTGTCTAACTTAGATTGAATTCTAGAATAATTATTACACGACACAACCTTAATTACATATCAGGTCCGTACTCAAAACTTTAACATGTACTAGCAAGCTATATATACATATACAAGTAGAGTTCCGAAATCTATACATATATCTAAATATGTAGAAAGGGACATTTCCAAAAGAACTTGATCCAGTCCTCTATAAGTAGTCTTTTTTATATCATAGTAAATCTTGTCTTCATGCGAGCCCACCTTTGTTTAAACCTGAAAAATTGTTAAGGGAACGAAATGAGATAGACAGCTCAACGAATAACATTGTTAACCTAGTGACTATTATGTGTCTATGTGTTCATGAAAATGCGTATGACAATTTCTGCTATAATAATTTTTGTTTTATTAGTAAAAAAAAAAAGAATTTAATAACTTCTATTTAAGAAATCAACAAGCAATAGTATTTCAATCATTCCATTCAAGTTTACCTTATAACCTTTTACTCCTCCGTACGCCGTCAGAATTTCTATCAGCCTCTTCCTTCGCTTATAAAATATCATCTTACGCCGTCTTCGCACATCGTCCGAATTCCCATCGGCCCCTTTTCCCTCATATAAAATATCATCTTACCCCTTTTTTTACACCACTGGCATTCCCATCGACCCCTTCCTCCGCATATGATATAACAAGGTAGATAAACAATATACTAAAAAATCTCCAATTTCTCATATAGAAATGTTTCATAATTGCTCATGTAAGAATGTATTTGAATGACATGATCATACTAATCTACATGTAGCAATCATGTTTTAACTACAAGGGTTATTCAAGTTGGCACCCATCTCACTTACATATACATACACATATGTTAAATACACAGTATGCACAACATAGTATACATCCTACACTCAATGGTATGATTATAATAGCCTTCATGTAGCAATCATACTTCAACTACAAAGGTTACCTAAATTATCATCTCACATACATCTACATATAATATGACATATTTCTAATATTGAATAATATGATCATCATAGTATTCATGTAGTAATCATATTTTAACAGCAAGAGTTATTCAATTTACCACCTATCTCACATACATATGCATACACATGTTAAATACACATTCGGCATAACATATGCATATGTCAATTTTACTCAATCCATTCTCTTTTTTCACTAATATTAACACTCACATTAGAGTATTATCCACAATAATTCATAATTTTCACAAACCTAGAGTATTTCTTCTCTCTTTCACTCCCCAATTTACACTCTCTCTCCCTATTTCTCCAACAAGCCATCACCAACCACCTCAACCCCGGCGCCACCTTCACGCCGATGATGCCCCAGGCTGGTGGCCTCCTCCTTCGCAACCCCTCTCCCCAAGCTCCATTTCTTCTCCACCTCCTTCTTTAATTTCTCCACCACCATTTCTTTCTTCTTCTTTTAGTCACACCATTATCACCCCTCTCCTCTCTCTCTCTCTCTCTCTCTCCTCTCTCTCTCTCTCTCTCCCCCCCCCTCGGGGTGGCTGGCGGTGACTCCTGGGCTGGCGCGTCGCGAGTGGGCGATGGCCAGGCGCGGCCAAGGGGCTTCCTGGCCCCTGTGTGTGAGTTGAAAGGGGGCAACAACCCCTCTCCTGTCTCTCTTCTTTGTTTTCCCTCTCTCTTGTCCCTCTCTCTCACCGTTCCTCTCTCCCTCCCTCTCTTGTACTCTCTCTTCTCTGTTTTTCCTTCTCTCTCAATTCCTCTCTCATGTGTCTCTCTTCTCTCTCTTTTGTTTCTCTCTAGCTCTGTTTCTCTCTAGCTTACCTCTCTCTCCTCTCTCATATTCTCTCTTTATATATATCTATATATTTTAAATATAAATATTGATGGCGTGCACGTGTTTTGAGACTCCGGGATTTCGCAGCTTTTCTGAATATTTAGATGAGTGTCCTCGCCTCGTTTTGGGTTTCATCGCTTCATCGTGTTGACTTGTATTTTATCCTATATTTTGGGATTGTATTCGTATTTTGTATTGTGTTGTACCCTTGTATTTATATGGCCGAGTGGCCAGGATTGTACATATATTGTGCCTGCGACGAATGTTTGTACTAAGTTAGTTTATATTCTGTACATATACCATGCTTGAGATACGTTCTTTTACTGCTTTGTTCCATGTGTGGCCGATCCTTCATAGTCGTTTAGCCTTCGGGCTCTCCATTCAAACTCCGGGCTTTCACTACTTCACGGTAGTCTAATTCCTATCACGTATATATGTATGCATGTGAGGTACTAACATTGCAGGAACCCTTGTAGTGACTCTGAGTTTCTGCCCACTCCCCGGATGGCTACCCAAAGGTGTTAGGCCTTGCACCCTTATGGGTTTCGTGGTAACTACCGAGAGCGCATTTAGACCCTAAGCGTACTTTAGTTCTCGAGCTTTCGCCTACTTCTTCGAAAGAGGAGCGCGCTTAAACCATCAGGTGTCTCATGCTTCACCTGATAGGCATGCTTAGCACTCAGTACTTTATCACTAGATTTGTCTAGGCGAAACTCTGCCGGATTTTAGATCGCCTTATCAGTCGAGTCATTCAAGTAGCTTCGTCAAGCGCTCTAGTGATTAAATACCGTTTTCTGTCCACGCCTCCAATTTGCTTAGCTCCGATTGGATGTTCGCTTGCTTGCTAATTACCTACTTGTCAATTTATTATTCCTCTATTAATGGTTATGAAGAGTTTGAAATCATATTTATATTGTTTCTGAGATTGCTGATTTTTCGGTATTCATACCAATCTCTTATATCGGTACTGTTTTCCTGTATTTCTTGACATGCTTTCACTTGATATGCTATCATTTATCATGCTGTCTCTTGTCACCTGTTTGATATCACCCCTTGTCATGCTATCACCTAACATGCTACTACTTGACTTCTGCCTCTGTTATGATAATCACTTATCACCTGTCATGTTAACACTTGACCAGTGATTATCACATTTACGAGAATCCTGTACCTATTATCATGCATTATATATAGTGACCCTAGTATTCATGTACTCCTGTTATACATGTACTCATGTATTCTGTTATACATGTACTCTTGTACTCCTAAATTCTTGAACCTGTCCTGCTCCTGCTATTCTTGTAATTTATAATTACATAATAAATCAAAAAACTGATAATTTATACCAGGTAAGAGGAAACTGATGGACTTCAATTGTGATTTTGTTTATAATGGTATAGGGATGTTGTGCAACTAAAATCTTAAGGTTCTACATGTGGGCCTCAGATGTTCCAGGCGGGGTAGTTCTTACACCCTAGCTATTGTAATCTATTCATCTTAAGTGCTTAGCGGCATGAGCCTGGCTAAATGTCAGGTTATTAGGTCGTTGTTCTGGATATGCATAGAACTCATTGTAAACATAATTTATGGATCTCATCATCAGTTTTCAATAACAACCTTACTTTACTCAGATGTGGATATTGTAGACTATCTAAAAATCACTGAAGACAAGTCATTAGAGAATAAAGTCTATATTCCAGATGAGAGGCTAATCATAGCCACTTGTGTAAATGCTAAGACGCAGAGCATGAAGCTCGTGCCTCAACATTAGTACAGTACCAAGACGCGAGGGTCGAAACCCGCGTCCCAGCTGCACTGTAATCTCAAAACACAGAGCATGAAGCCCGCGTCTGGCAGAGTTCAAAACCCGCGTCTACCAAGGTTCAGAGTCGGCATCCAAAACGCGAGGCTTGAAGCTCACGTTCTGACTACAGAGAATCTCTACGTCTTGGTTATAACTGTCCTCATTATTGGGTCAATTACTGCTCACGTAACGAGGGAGTTAACCCCCATTATGAAGGATTTTTAGGGGACAATTTTAACCCTTGAACCCCTATAAATAGCTCAGTTTGCTATTAAGTTGGGGTCGATTTGGAGAATTTTGATCAGAACTTCTAACTAAGAATACTTAAGAGTTTAACTCTTCTAAATAACTTGCTGAGTACAAGTTTGTTCTTGCCTCAAATCTCTTGAGATTTATTGGACATGAGTTGTGCTATTCTGTCCATAGCTCGAAGAAAAGATTCTCAGAAGATTGTGATATTCACCCGTCAATGAAAAATAAGATTCACTTTCCACCGCTATATTAAGAACCCAACATTAAACAAAGAGAAGATTTGAGCTTGAATTTCTTCTCTCTTGTAATCGGGATTGTTTGAGACTATTGTAATCTTTTATTTGATTCAAGGAAACTTTATTACGATCCTCTAAATTCTTTTTTCGGACCAAACAAGAGATGGCGACTCTGCTGGGAACTATTTTCTCTACTGATGAGCAGTCGTGGCGCAAGGTGACGTCACATACATGAGAAGAATGGTCGAATCGCTTGTCGTAAAATTCGACCAGGCAAAGTCTGAAGAGTTTCTCTCTTTCAGCTCCAAGAGCCCTAGGGCGCGGTAGTACCGCAAAGTCTCCTCAGAAATCCGCTCTCGGGTCCCTTTGGAGGCTTTCCCGAATGTGGTCTGTGCAGAGAACAACATGGCCGGTTGTATCACATGTAAGGCCCGCGTCAATGTCTCCCATGAGACCCGCGAGGTCAACATTATTGACGGTCAGCCCGATCATGCCCGTCCTCTTTCTCAGCTCAAGGTTACCAGGGGTTCCCAACAACCCGTACGGCGTAACCGGAACACTGAACGTCGACAGAGGTGACGACGCATTAACTACAGATGCAAGAAGCTGGAACAACTATCTGTCCAGCAGATACAGAACGCGAGGCTCAAGCCCGCATCTCTTCTGAGTTACATCAGACGCGCGAGGTCCGCAAATGGAGACTAAAGTGCGAAACTCAAAAGGCTTGCGTTTCTGAGACTTCACCTCTCAAACGCGATGTTCAGCAGCGTAAGGTCCATGCCTCTTCTCATAGACACGAGACCCGCGTCTCTACAATAGAACGCGAGACTCAGGAGGTCCACTTTACTTAAGTGTCGCTAGCCAGATGCGACAATCAGCAACGCGATGTCCGCGTCTCTTCTCAGTAGAGATACGAGACCCGCGTTTCAAAGCCAAAACGCGAGAGCCGCGTCCGTTGTACAGAACGTGAGCTCCATATTTCAGAGTTGCAATGCAAGGATGGCTCTCAGAAGTTGAAAAGCACTCGAAAACCCGAGGCTAATCTCTTTGATCCCCCTCTGACAGATCTGAGAGATTATTTGACAAAGAAAAGGAGTGCTAATCAGATCGCTCATCCGTTGCTGTGAACGGCTCATCACGGCAATGCTCTCTAAATGTCGCTACATCTCACATGTGAGCAAATAGTCGGTGTTCAGACGATTAGCCTCAACCTCCGATCAGCCAAAATGCGTCGTTCCCATAGAAAGAGAACCTTCTCTGATACGGAGTATCCCGAAGTCACTGCAAACATGGCAGGTCAAGCACTATACCAAGCAGAAGTAGGGAAAAATAACTGACAGTAAGCTCTGATGAGTCTGATGACGAACCGGAAGGAGTGTACCGCCATACCCGCACTCAAACTGGCGTGGTAGCCCCATTTGACTATAGTGCCATAGCCCGAGGCATTGAAGTAAGTGAATCACACTCTGCTATCGCGGAATCACAGGCCTCGAACTCTTCTATAGAGAAGGAAGCCTTCGCGTATATGACAAACTCTTCTGAGGAGACGACCAGGCGCTTAGAACAACATGCCCAGGTCCAGAGGGAACAATTCGATATGATTCATGCCCAACAAGAATCTATCGATACCCTTAAGCACATGCTTGCATAATTGCTTGAGGATAAGAAGAAGTCGAAAGCCAAAACTTCTTCTAAGAAGTCCAAAGGCAAACGGAAGGAAGGAGATGGCTCATCTTCTGTACATACAGAGGAGGAGGAATAGTCAAACTCTGAGTCGTCTAAGTCTTCATCTAGCGAGGGAGACAATTCAGAGAATGGGGGCACTCATTCTAAAAGAATGAATAAACTAGAGCAGCGTTTGGAAGGCCTCACCAATCAGAAAGGCCTCCAAGAAGCAGGAGTGATCCACATACCCGGCAGAATGGGATCTTGTCCCATATCCTCCCAAGTTCAAAGCTCAGACCCTACAGGCCTTTGACGACAAAGGGTCACTGAACCAACACATCTACAACCTCAAGCCTCAGACATGAAACATAGTAGCAAATGATGCCATCTTGGCGCGTTTGTTCATCGGCACTCTGAAAGGACTCACTTTGAATGGTTCATGAAACTCCCCGAAGACTCCATCAAGAATTGGGGTGATTTGAAGAAGCTTTTCCTTACACGCTTCTTTGAAGACGACTCGGAGGTTACCATGACAACTCTCCTGACACAAAGCAACAAAAGGGAGAGTTAGTTAAAGAATTTGTGGAGAGATTCAAAATATGACGCTCTAATGTCCTAACGGTATGACCCAAGCCACCCTGGTAGAAACATACCGTTACAATTTGCAAACTTCGCTCCTAGCCCAGATAGGAGTTGCTGAAAGCCGCACTTAGAAGCAGTTGGTCCAGTAAGATGAATAGGTTGAAGAGATTGTTGCCAGGGTTAAGGCAGAAGAAAACAAGCCCAGACTCGAAAAGTCGACAAGGCGTACGTCAGAAGTACAATACCTTTCCCATCTAAAAGGAAGGATACATTGGTGAAAGAGATGAAATCTCTCGTTAAATCTCAGCCAACCAGAGGGGGTGGTTCTTCAAGTCAGCCGCGCGCCAACTAGCAGTACTTCTTTAATGACGAGCACGTTGATTCGTTGTTCAAGCTAATTAACAAGAGCAATAGGTTGAAACTTCCTAAAGCTAGACATCCTGAGGAGGTCGGCAAGACCTACAATCCCAACTACTGCTTGTATCATCGGATGCTTGGGCACCCCACTAAGAGCTGTTACATTTTCAAAGATATTCTTCAAGCTCTGACTGATGCAGAAGTGCTCAAGCTCCGTTCAGATCAGAAGAAAGTGATGGCCAACATGATGTCATTTCTTCAGTTTGGGAACCAGCCTCCAAACCGGCCGGAGTAGTTCCCATCCCTAAAGGGGAACTAAGGATGATCAATACAAACACGCATCACCAGCGGGAGAAAGGTCTCGTTCCTATCCCTACTCCACAGGGAGGGATCATGTGGGTTCATCCCGACCTTGTGAAAGGCCAACAGTGGACTACTGTTACCGGCAAAAAGTCCAAAGGTAAGGCAAAAGCTTCACCTTGCAATGTGGTATGCGCTTTCTCCTGGGAAGTAGAGACTGATGTTCCCTCACAAACGACTCAGAGGAGGAGATAATCGTCCTTGCCGCAGAGATGAATGCACCACTCATGGCCAAAACTCGTTCGGGACAGCCGTACTTGAAGAAATACGACGAGTTGGTGGTAAATCCATCTGGACCTACTTTAGAGCCAACCAAGCAATCTGCGAAGCAATCTGCAGAGAAGCAGAAGGAGCTTCGGTACGCCAGGGCCCTCCTAAAAGACAAAGCAAAAGGAGCTTTAGAACCTTACCGCTTTGATGTCTTCGCTCAACTGGCCACATCCCGGCTAGGATCACCCTTTACGAGCTCTTGAGACTATCAAAGTCAACAAGAGAAGTTCTGAGAGAAGCTCTAGCTGATACTAAGGTCTTCATGGCTCAGATTTCGAATGAACCACATGAGAAAGATAAAGAAGACTGCCTCCACGCCTCTCAAAATGCCCCCTGCATCACCTTCACGCCAGACGACATGCAGGTTAAGGGAAATCATGACAGGCCCCTGTACTTCACAAGGTATATTAGATCGTCTGAAGTAAGCCGCATTCAGGTAGATCCAGGATTTGCGTTGAGGATTATACTCCGCCGGGTCATGTAACACTTAGGGATCCCACTAACCGATTGAGCACCACCCAAACTACCATTTATGTTTTCAACACCAATGGTACGCGCCCAATGGGGAAGATCAAACTCAAATGTCAGATTGGGGACCTGAGATCTGAAATGACACACTATGTGATTGATGTCGACACTTCATACAATCTGCTACTGGGACGACCATGGATTTATCGTAACTCTATTGTCCCCTCCACTCTCCATCAAGTCATGAAATATACTGACGGAGGTGGGAAAGTCCGAACGTTGATCGCCGAAATGCATCCATTCAAGGGGGGTAGAGAACTATTTCACAGGCTCCCTCCTATACCAGGATTCTCTGAAGACAAATGAGAATCCCCAACTAGAGGAACCAGACTCTGGTAATGAAGCTGACACTGAACCAGAGGCAGAAGAAGAATGTCTTTGGAAATTGAACCCACTTATAACGAACACTATTAAGCTCGATATTAATAACACCGCCAATGATGTAGGCGAGTGGTACATTAATGAAGAGTTAGATTTGACTTACCTTTCTGTGTTTGCTTCTGATTTCATACCATCAGACACTAGTACCGATGTAGGTGCCGACCCTTTGTTGGCAATAGATGGCCTGGCATCGTTGCATGTACCAATGAATTCATCCTTCACAACATATCAAGGCGTCAATGAAGCACAAGGATCTTTATTCGAGGTCCCAGCAAGATGAAAACGCCAAAAAACAATTCTTTTCAGAAGAATTGAGTCCGAATTGATGCCTCACGAAGACTCAGAAAGCGAGAACGAATCCCCTCAATTCTCCCATTATGAGCCAAATGTACTCAGAATGATGGAGAATATGGGGTATGACCTAACAAGTGGTCCTGGCTCGAACTTTAGCAAAGGAAGAAGAACATTGCTTCGATCTTTCATTTCAAAAGGGAAAGCCCCTGATTATTATCATCGAACTCGCAGGGGGTTGGGTTATGTGTCAACTCAATCCCGTCAGCCTCGAGTCTGAAGAGTCATTATAACATAATCACTCATTGGGCACGTCATCGTGGGATTCAGATGTCAGTGTCGACAACATCTTTAAAGAATTTTCAGTAAACATGGTTTCAACAAGCCATTTGAAAGACGGAGATGAAGAAATGATCCAGTCAGATATAGATCCTCAGATCAAACACCTAAACACTCTTTGTGATATTCATTTCGAACAACATGAACCACCCACAGAAGATAAGGTCACCCAGATTAATCTGGGAGATGAGGCTAATCCTAAGCCCATCTTTATAAGTGAAAGCTTATCACCCTCCGAGAAGGAAGATCTAATATCTCTTGTGTGGGAGTATACAGATGTCTTCGCTTGGAACTATGAAGATATGCCTGGACTTGATCCTCAAGTGGCTATGCATCACCTCAACATCAATTCGGACGCGAAGCCCATCAAATAACAACAACGATGATTCCGTCTGGAGATAATGGAAGCAATCCAGTCAGGAGTCAAGAAGCTTGTAGACTCCGAATTAATCAAGGAGGAACAACATCCTGATTGGGTATCCAATATCGTCCCCGTTACCAAGAAAAATGGGAAGATCCAGATTTGCATTAATTTTTGTGATTTGAATGAGGCGTGTCTTAAAGATGAGTTCCCCCTTCCAATCACAGATGTCATGATCGACAACACGTGTGGGTTTGAATAGATGTCCTTCATGGATGGATTCTCGGGATACAATCAAATCAAGATGTACCCTGAAGATAAAAAGCATACATCTGTCAGGACACCATTAGGGGTGTATTGCTATACTGTCATGTCCTTTGATTAAAGAATACGGGGGCAACATACCAGAGAGCTATGAACGCAATTTTTCACGAGCATATACGCAAAACAGTGGAATGCTATGTTGATGATATTGCAATAAAAAGCCGTGCCAAAGGCAATCACGTAGCAGATCTGAAGACAATATTCAATATCATGTAGGAACATCAGTTAAAATGAATCCCACCAAATCCTTCCTGGGGGTAGCCAATGGTAAATTCTTGGGGTTTGTTGTTATATCCAAAGGAATCCACCTTGACCTAGAGAAAGTCCGCGCTATCCAGGTGATGCAACCTCCAAGGAATCTCAAGGAGCTTAGAGAATTGCAAGATCGATTAACATATATCCAGATGTTTATCTCAAATCTCTCAGGACGATTCCAACCCTTCACCAAATTGATGAAAAAAAGCATTTCATTCATTTGGGACGAGGCTTGCCAACAAGCGTTCGAGAAAATCAAGCGATACCTCATGCAACCACCTGTCCTTACATCTCCAGTATCAGGAAAACCTTTCTTGATATATATCTGAGTGATGGATCATTCCTTAGGAGCTTTACTAGCTCAGAATAATGATCAGGGACACGAGCAGGCAATCTACTATTTGAGTAGAGCTATGATCGGAACCGAACATCGGTACAACCCGATCGAAAAGGAATGTTTGGCATTGGTGTTCGCCATCCAGAAAATGAGACACTACTTGGTAGGCCAAACTATACATGTCATATCAAAAGTCAATCATTTAAGGCTGCTTATGACAAAGCCATCATCACTGAATGGTCGATTGGCAAAATGGGCCATATTTCTCTCCCAACAAAAGATGCAATTTCTACCGCAAAAAGCCGTGAAGGGACAAGCGGTGGCGTATTTCCTGGCTAAGCATCTAGATCTAAGAGCGACCAAACTTTATGATGATCTTTCAGACAAGGTCGCTGAAGTTTGCTTGACCCAGGCATCTTTCGAAGGACAGGTATGGCAACTCTTCTTCGACGACGCATCGAGAACGGGTCCGTGAGGAAATATCATAGCGGGAGTGGGGGTAGTACTTGTCTCCCCATAGAACTACATGATCCCTCGTGCATTCTCATTAACTGAGCCATGTTCCAACAATGTAGCAGAATACAACGCTCTTTTGATCGGGATGCAAATCGCCAGTGAGATTGGCGTTAAAAAACTTGAAGCATACGGTGACTCTAAGCTCATCATTAATCAAGTTCGTGGAGAGTACGAAGTCAGACATGAAGACTTAGTACCCCATTATATCGCAACTATTTACATGACCGAGAGGTTCAGAAACTTTTACATCGACCATGTACCTCGCCAGCAAAATGTACATGCAGATGCTCTGGTATCTCTCGCTGTTTCCTTGGCTTTTCCAACTGAAGTGTAGCGAAAATACTCGTTTATATCCATAACCTGTATTGCCCAAGATTCGCTTTTGAAGACCACCAAAAGCCGACAGGAGACCGTCAAGTCAAAGAAACTCTAGAGATTTTAACAAGTCCAGAGCTCAGGGCTGGCAATTCCAATACATCGACTATGCATTATATGACATCTTTCCTGATTACCCCAGAGAGGCGGCTGCCATTAAAAGGAAGGCCATAAATTCTACTACAATGCGATCACAAGGACATTGTATCGCCGATCGCATTATGGGATCCTCCTCCTCTGCCTGTCATAAAAGGAGGCACAGGAAATACTCAAAGAAGCGCATGACGGCATGTGTGGAGCTCATCAGTCTGGCCTAAAGTTTGGGGATCGACTCTGAAGACTGGGGTATTATTGGCCAAAGATGATCCCTGACACCATCGCTTGCACCAAGCGATGTCATGCCTGTCAGATCCATAGTGACTTCATCCACCAGCCGTCAGCACATCTCCTCCCTACAACTTCTTTCTGGCCATTCGAGATGCGGAGAATGGACGTGGTTGGCCCCATCGGCCTACCTTCATCCAAAGGCCATCGGTTCATCTTAGCCATAACCGATTACTTCTCTAAATGGTCTGAAGCTATTCCTTTGAGGGATGTAAAGACTTCTGATGTGATCAGGTTCGTTAAACATCACATCATTTACCGCTTTGGCATGCCACAACAAATTGTTCATGATAATGGGCCCCAGTTCGTCTGCCAAGCCTTTTAAAGGTTCTACAATAAGTTTAGAATCTAGAGTATGTCTTCAACGGTATACTATCCAGCTGCTAACGACCTTGCAGAAGCTTTCAACAAGACTATTGGAAAACTTCTCAAGAAATTTATCTCGAAAAGCCTACGTGACTGGGACGACAAATAAGGTGAATGCATATAGGCTTATCGCACGACCGTTCGAACCCGACGAAAGCTACACCATTTTCTTTGGTATATGGATGTGAAGTTGTACTCTCATTAGAAATTCAGATCCCATCTCTACGCGTCGCCTTGACAACAGAGATGACAAATAAGGAGAAGCATCGAATGCGACTCCAAGAGCTGGGGGCTTTAGATGATAAACGCCTGCAAGCTCAACAGCAAATCGAGCCCTATCAAGCTCGAATTACCAAAGCCTTCAACAAGAAAGTTAAGGAGCAGACTTTCAAGAAAGGTGACCTTGTCTTAGCCGTCAGAAGACCCATGGTGATGATACATAAGACCAAAGAAAAATTCTAGCTCAAATGGGAAAGACCATTTGTAGTGGAGTCGGTCTACTCAAATGGAGCATACCGCCTTATAACCCCAGACGGCGATACGCTCATGATGCCAATCAATGGCAAATTATTAAAGAAATACTATACTTGATAGCATTTTTCTGTTGATCAGGTTAATACTACACTTCTGATCAAAACCCCAGATTCAAGATGTTTGTGTAACGCCCCGATCTGGCGGGTACGGGGATGTCATTGCGACGTATATACGCAGGTCAGAAATACCCTCTCGTATATATGCTAAGCATCAGTACAGGCAAGAATCAGAGTACGGAAGCACGTGGTGCATTATACATTCCAATACATGAGTACAATTACAAAGTTATCACCAGAGGTGACAAATATTACAATAATATTACATCACCGATAGGCGCAAATGCGAGAATACAAAAGGAATGTACAAGAGTGAACAGTATCAAGGCACTCACGAGTTTACAAAAGGAAAACTCGAGAGGCACACAGGGGGGTCTGGAAGGATAGAGCTCAGGATGATCTGTTGGAGATCCACGCTACCGCTGCGCCATTCTGATCAGCAACCGGGACTCTACACGCTCCAAGCTCCATGACCTGGACATGAGGATTCAGGGGAGTCAGATAGAACTCCCCAGGCGAGTGGTGATACGAATGCCAAGTGGCGAGCAAAGATAAGCACATGTGTAATGATAAAACCGAATCATAAGTATGCATTGAAAACAGTGTCATGAGCATAAGCATGCAGGAGCAAGTAGACATAGAACAAGTGATATCAGACAGGAAGTACTCATGGTATGATAAGATAAGAACAGGAGACTGGTGGAATAGAATACGGGTGGTGAAACCGGGTGTAAGCAAGTATAGTATGATAATTATAAAATCGGAAATCCGAAGTAAAACCCGATGAAAGCAATTGTTGTGAAACAAGTGGTATAACCACGTTGTAGAGCAACATAACAAGTCATTATCTTAACATTTTATTATTATTACTCGTCTGACCCATATATCTTGGTATGTGTCCTGGTGTACATCTCAACACACATACATCCATATATAAGTAAGTCGAGGTTGGTTCTTGGAAGCTGATGAAGAACTGATAACTCATACTTATAGTAGTTTCCGTCCGCCCGGGACACAGCCATATGGGGGCCTGAGATCCCCCTAACACGCATCTTCTGGGGGCCTGAAATCCCCCTAACACGAATCGTCAGTTTTTGGTATTCCACTACTATAAGCAAGGCATCATACCGGCATCCATCACTTCCTCCCATTCCCCATGCAAGTTATCCTTTTTATAGCTTATGAAACATAATTATCAGATTACGGGAATGAGTAGGAACATAACTGGTCATAACAGGAGTACATAACAGGCATAACAGGAGTCATAACAAGCATAACGGGAGTTCATAACAAGAGATCAGGTACTACATTCCCGTAATATGATAATCATGAGTAGAGAGTTACTCTTAACGGGTATCAAGTTTTTAACATGCCAATGACAAGTATTCATGTAGGTGACAGGTGATAAGTCACGTCAAGAGATTGATATTAGTCCGGTGGCAAATCATGTCATAACAAGGGGCATTTGCCAAGTAGTGGCATGTCTGGTGTCAGGTGATAACACCTCAGTTGTCAGGTGATACAAACAGGTATTAAATAGTAGCATGTAGTTGACAGGTATGAAGCAATGGCATGTCAAGTGTTAACATATCAGGTAAGTACATGGCATGTGATAAAGTAGTAGCTGAGCACAACCAAGCGGAGCTGAGAAAGCTGGAGGCACAGACAGCAAACAGTATTTAATACTGGAGCGTCTGGAAGGTTACTGGGACAACTCGGCTTAAGGTGCGAGTAGAAAATCCGGCAGCATCTCGCCTAGACGAATCTAATGGTAAAGCGCTGAACGCTGATCATGATAACCAGGCGGAGCTGAGGGACCTGACGGTCTCAAATCACTTCTCTTTCGAGATAGTGAGAGACCGGAGGCTGAATGGCCCAGAGGCGGTGCTGAGAAACCTGACGTCTCAAATCACTTCTCTTTCGAGATAGTGAGAGACCGGAGGCGGAATGGCCCGCACGAGTTGTTCTATCCTATTACAAGCATTCGTCACAGAGCAATACATGTCCAGTCATTGGCACTCGGCCATACACCAATACAGGGACCCAAAACAATACAAAATACATTTAAACATGGAATAAAATACATGTCGACCCGACAAAGTGGGGAAACCCAAATGGAGGCGAGGACACTCGCCTAAATCACCGGAAATGCTAAAAGGTCCGAAATCCATGGAACTCGCGCACGCGCCATAAAATATAATAATATACAAATATTTAGAGAGAGAAAGTGAAGAGGAGAGAGAAACCTAGAGAGAGAAGTATATGGAAAGAGAGAGTGCACAGGGAGACGCGGGTTTTTGAAAGTGAGACGCGGGGGTCGCAGACGCGGGAGTCGCGTCGCGAAGATGCCACAAACGCGGGGTTCGACACCCGCGTTCAAGTTATAGCATGAGAAGAACGCGGACGTGGGTTCCGCGTCGCGTTAGCACGAGGAGAACACAGACGCGGGCATTAGCTCCGCGTCGTGTTAACACGAGAGGGACACAGATGCGGGCATGGACTCCGCGTTGCGTCGGTACAAGGACGCGAAGGCCGCGTCAAACAGATGTCAAGAACGCGAAGATTCACGTTAAGGAGTTGCCTAGACGCAGGGGTGGGATCCGCGTCAACAATTTACAGAGAGGAGGGAGATCTAGAGAGAGAAAGGGGGAGAGAGAGATAATCTGGAGAGAGAGAGAGAAAGTTCAAGAGAGAGAGATTGTAGAGAGAGGAGAGAGAGATAGAGATGGTGTTGTGATGGTGAAAGTGATGGTGGAAGTGAAGATGGTGGTGGTGAATAGTAGAGGAGATGGTGATGAAAAAGGTTAAGAAAAGATGGTGGTGGTAACGTTAGTGTTGTCGTCGAAATTGTCACCGGAATAATTACCGTAATAATCGTAAATGATTACCGGAATAATCATCGGAGATGTGCCGACGAAGAAGAGCTCGGTCCCTAGCCAAGGAGGGTGGCCGGCCTTGGATATGGTGGTGGGGTGATGGTTTGGTGAAGGATTTTAGTGGTGGTATGTTTGGAAAGGTAAAGGGGATGTTTTGGATTTTGGTGGAGTTTTTGGAGTTTGTGGTGGTTTAAATGGAGAAGGAGGAGGAAGAAGATGAAGGTAGGGAGTTGGAGAAGTTGTGATTATGGTGGTTGTGGTGGAGATGAAGGAGGAGTTGGTGGTGGTTAAGGTGTTGGTGAAGAGAAAAATGAAGTGGAAAGAAGAAGGAAAAGTTTATATATGAATTGGAATTGTGAAGGTGATGTAAAAGTGTTTAGGGAGGGGTTTTTTGTAAAAATGGAGAGGTGAGGTGTCTCTTGGCCGGCCATGGTGATGGAGAGGGGTTTGAGTGGTTTTAGATATTTTGGAGAAGATATTTTTGGTGAAAAGTTGTAGAAGGTAATGGAAGAATGGAGAATTTTGGAGAATTGGTGGAAGGAAAAGGAAGGAAAGAAAAAGGAAAAAGGAAAAAGGAAAAGAAAATGAAAAAAAGGAAGATATTCTCTTGGAAGAAAAAGTGAAAATAATTAGAGTAGCGGATTCCCGGGATTCAGTTGCGGATGCGGAAAATTTTCAGAAAAATACCGGAATCGTCCGAAAATCAAGTACCTCGGAACGACCCGCAAAAATTCTCAAAAATCAAGAATATTATTCTAAGAATCACGGTGAAATCCATTTCAAGAAATTCTTTATAGTTTTTAAATTAAAAATCCTGGAATCAACCAGCGATACTGGCCGACACCAAATCCGGTGGAACTTTGATAAATTCATAAAATCCTTAGAAAAAGTATTTAGATAGGAAATGTGATTTTAAGAAATAATGTAAAAAGACATTTCTAATCTTCCCATGTAACAAACCTTTAGTCGGTGACACCCAAACTGGACAGTCTTTGGGCACCGGTAAGAAAACACCCAAGGACTTAAACACTCGAGTAGATAAGGCCACAAAATCAAGGGTTTTTATTTATAAAATGTACCCCTTTAGGCATGAATACTTATGCTTCATGAGGCACAAATACCCAACTTAATCAAAGAATTTATATATATATATATTTCAAACTCATCTAATTATCTTTTGCATAAATACCAAGACTTTCTTAGGCCAAAGCACCTAGCTAATTAATAATTAGATATGTTTATTTTTCATAGATATATATATATATTTCTTTTTTTATAAGGCATAAGAATCTTTGTTTTTGAACCCTAAGTGTGTAAGTGTATAAGGTGTGCATATTCTTCAAGGTAAAGATCAAGATTAAGTTAGTTTCATCAATTTTCTTCCTAACCCTGAAAATCAAACAAGTCATCTTATTTTGACCAAGTATAAGAAATCCTAATTATGATTTTCTTATTCCTTAAAATTGACTTAATTTTTTACAAAAAATATATCAAAATATTGTTCTTTTCTTTCAAAATTTTTTATATATATATTTGTTCCTTTTTTATTATATATATATATTAGTTATGTCAGAGCCCTCCCCCACACTTATCTCATGCATTGTCCCCAATGTATGAAAGAAATATATAGATGTATGAAATGGAATATAAAAGAGATGCATATATATTATACAAAAATATGTGCAACATCATGTTTCTCCCACACCTAGATCTTTTCGATCTCATCCCTGTAGCTCTCTTTCCATCATTCCAATGGTTCTCTTTATAGGACATAGCGGGGAGGCTAATCTTTTTATCATTTTAGCTTGCTTCCTTCCCAGTCTCACCTTCTTTAAGCTTTTTTTCTCATATTTCTACATCCATTATTCAAAAATTGATCATCATCACACTTCTCAGTTGGAACTTCCTCACTATGAATGCCTAAGAATTCTAACTCAGTTTCATACATCTCTTCAAAACTTAGGTCAACACTTCCCCTGAAGGTGTGTAATTAACCAAAATATTCCTAGTCGATTCATTCAAACACATGAGTTCTTCTTTGAAGAGGTTTTCAAAGCTTAGGTCAATCGGAGGTTCTTGAATTATATTCTCATACGATATATTGGCTCATCGAAATTGAAGATATTCAAATCAAATTTCTTTTTTTAAAGAGAATTCAGAATTTAGGATCTCCGACATAAGCCTTCTCATTAATATAATCACATTCATTCTTAAATAATTCATCAAGAAGCAGAGACTCATTCTCTATACCTTCACTCTCTTCATCACAATTATTTTTACAAAGTTTATCTCAAATGTTTGGTCTCTTATCTTGCGAGGTTGTTTTTCTAGGTTAAAGACATTGACTTCTCTAGTCATGTCCCCGAAGGTTAACCTCATGAACCCATTCCTATAATTGATAATAGTATTGACAGTAGCAAGGAATAGGCGCCCTAGGATAATAGGAGTTTGAGCCCTAGGATTGGACACAGGTTGTGCATCAAGAACTATGAAATCAACTGGAAAGATAAACTCCCTGACCTGGATAAGGACATCATTAATTTCTCATTTTGGAACTTTCACAAGACGGTCAGCCAGTTGGATTATGACTCGAGTTGGATTAAGATTGCCCAACCCGAGTTGTTGATAAACTGAGAATGGAAGCAGGTTAATACTTGCTCCTAAGTCAAGAAGTGCACGACTAATCTCGGCTTATCTTATAGTGCAGGCAATGGTGGGATAACCCAGATCCTCGTACTTGACAGGGATCAGACCCGATAGTAGTTCACTAATGTTAGTGGCTAAGAAGACTTTCTTAGGTAAATTAGTCTTTCTCTTCTTAGTGCACATGTCCTTAAGAAATTTTATATAGGATGAGACTTATTGGATAGCATCAAGAAGTGGTACATTTATTTTCACTTAGTTGAAGATCTCAATTATCTTATCCATGGGTGGATTCTGCTTGTTGTTTTTCAGCCTATTAGGAAATGATACTATAGGCTTGTATACCTGACTGGTTGACTTATCTGTTTCAGATTCATCAGATTTTGAAAAATTGGGACTAGATGAGGTGGATGCTTGAGTGTGATTGTGTTGAATGGGATTGGATGGTGTTGACACTTGATTATCAACTTTCTTTCCCGATCTCAATGTATGAACAACATTACATTGATTCAATGATTGATCCTCAGCCAAATGAGCTTGTTGAGAATTCTTAGGATTCATTATTGGTTGACTGGGCAAGGTACCCTTTTGCCTCTTATTCTATGGATTAGCTAATTGGCTCATTTGACCCTCTAGCCTCTGTATTATTTGCATGAGAAAATTTTAGTTCTTCATGTACCTTTCCATATTTCTCTCAAAGTCAGTCATTCTCTTTTCATGTTGAGGATTCTGAAATGAAGATTGTGGAGCTTGGTTGAAAAAGTTTTGCTGATAATTTGAAAATTTTGATGGATGGTTGAGAGAATTATGATGGTGATTAGAAAAGTTGGGTTGATGATTGGAAAAATTATTGGAATGATAAAAGTGGCTTGCATGGTTTCACCATGGGTGATCATTGTTGTGTTGGCTCTATGAGAAATTTGGATGATTTCTCTAACCAGGATTATACGTTGGTGCGTAAGGATCATTGTTCAGCCTCATTCATCAATTCAGGATATTGTTGCTGAACTTGAAACACAAGACACTCCTCAAACACATGATTCATGGCCTAACAGTATGTACAACCCGTAATTGAAAATTGGTTTGGACTGACTTGATTGACTGGACTTGGTTCCTTAGTTTCTAAAGCTTTCAGTCTTCTCGCTAGGTTGGTTAACTTTGCCTCGTTAGCTATGGATGATCCAATAGAATGGAGACCTCCTTTTGAAGAGATGGAGTTTGAATTCATAGAGCTTTCACTAGTTGATTCCCATTAGATGATCTTTTCAGCAAGATTCTCATATAAATTCCATCCTTCATTCTCATCCTTCTGTAAGAATCCCCTTGACACATGCTTTCTAAGAGGGTCTTGGTTGAGTAGTCTAAACCAACATAAAGAATTTTGTATTGTCGCCATTTCTCTATTCCATGATGAGGACATTGGACGAGGAGGTCTTTGAAGCGTTCAAAGTACCTCCAAAATAATTCACTAGGTTTTTTTTCTTGATCTGCATGATGTTTTTCCTAACGAGAGCGATCTTATGAATTAGATAGAATTTCTTCAAGAAGACCTTGATGAAACCATTTCAGGATGTGATAGAGCCGGCCGCTAAGCTGTACAGCTATTTCTTGGCTAAGTCCTTAAGAGCAAATGGGACAAATCTCAACCTAATAACATCATCTGCAAGGTGAGAGATTTTCATCATTAAGCATACTTTCTCAAATTCTCTAATGAAGAAATAAACATCTTCGAACTCTAAGCCATGGAACTTAGAGAGTATGTTGATGAACTGTGGCTTAAGCTCAAAGTTGTGTTCACTGATTGAGTTTGAACCTGCACACAAATACAGAATTTCAGAACTTTTAAGATTAAAGAGTGCAAGTTACTCAATTCAACCACAATAGCAAGTGGCTATGCGGGTCGTGATCCATAAGGAGGGATTAGCGATGGAAGCTTTTTTAGTAAGTTTTCTTTTAAGATACAAAGGATGGTTAAAATTTTTCTTTTAGTTCTTATAAAGAAAAAGAGAAAAATTGAGTTAAAGTTAAATTAGGAAGAAAGAAATCGAAATAAGTGATGAAAAAGTTGGGTGTTGTTGGTGTTGGTGATCTAAACTAAAGAAATAAAAGAAAAGAAAGAAAAGATTAAAGAAATACTTACCTCCTCTGGTTGATGACTTACCTGGAACCCTTGCATGTTTTACCTTACTTTAGAGGCGTTCAACGCATAAAACATAAGATCGAGCTCAGTCCCCATTCACATTACATCATCAAGACGAACAAGAATGAAACGATACGGAATCTTGAGGAGGAGAACATCATCATGTAATATCGCTGGCACTCACACAAACATGACTATACTGATGCTTCTAGATTCACTTAAATGGTCATCATAATCAAAAGAGGAAAGTAGAAAGAAGAAGAAGAAAATAAAAGTAAAGACAAATATAAAAAAATTACCTTTATTGCTTGCAGAAACGATGGAAGAAAGGAGGAGGTACATCGGTGTCACTCTCAACATAAGCCTCTCTCTTGCTTACGTGAATCTCAGTCTAAACTATACTTACAAAGAAAGAAAAATTACATGAAAAGAAAATAAAAACTTACACTAAAAAGAATGAAAATGTAGACTAAATTCTATCTCTGCATGGTCGTTCTATTTACAGTGAAAAACCTGCCTTTTATAGGCAAAAAACTAGAGAGGAGAGGCGTGAGAAGATAGCGGGAGCAAATGCTCCCCCAACTGAAGTAACAAAACTGCGAAAACGCAGTTTTTCCCGCGTTTTCGCGGCCTGGCTGTGGCCAGGTGGCCACAGCAGGGGGATGAAGCATCCTGGTTTCGCGTTCTGGCTTTATCTTCAGCTGGATTTCTCATTACAGCTCCAGAATTGTGATAAAATTGCCTTGATTTTGGCTTCAACCGCTTGATTTGGGATGATTCATTTCAACTGGTTTTCAACCTCTCTGATTTGCAAAGATTTGCCCTGATTCCTTGATTTTGAATTTTTTCTGATTTAATTCAGAATTAGATGGGCTTTTGGGCTCATTTTTCTTCACTCTCCTTTAGGAATGAGCCTGTAAATAAATTAAACAATAATTAGGAAAAACAGAGTTTATTATAATAAGTATGAGAATATGATAATGAATGTGCAATATTAGCGACCGATCACATCCCCATACCTATCTTTTGCTCGTCCTCGAGCAAAACAACTAAACAAAAAATTATTAGACCACTTTCGCAGGTCACGCGATTGCACTGAGCATGTGCAACAAGCCGTTAAATCTCTAGGTTTTCCCTAGAGGACGAGATTTGTCTCGTGAGGGTTTTTAGTAGATTACACCCACAAAATCCGTAAAGAAAGGAAAAAAATGTTAGTATTTTGAAAACACATTTTGAAAGAAAAATATTTGAAATATTATTGTAAGCTTTAAGTAATCTATAAGTTATAGGAAAACTGAATTTTTCATTCCTAAACTTAGTCTCTATTCAAAAATTTGTTATCAATCACAAAGAAGGAGTCAAATTGTACTTCTCATCTAGTCTATTACTTTACCCTAAGTCATATGCACCTTGTGACCGTGAAAATTTTGACTAAAAGTTCATTAACTCTAACTCTTATGCCTTATTTATTATAATTTTTTGGTGGTATTATTTCTTAGTTCTATTAGGCTTTCTAATCTGCCCATATAACGAGCCTTTAATCGATGACTCCCAAACCAAACGGTCTTAGGGTACCGGGTGAGAAAACACCCAAGGACTTAAGGACTCGAGCAAACAAGGCCACAAAACTAAGGATTTTATTATATGAACCACTTTTAGGCGTGAATACTTATACTTTATTAGGCACAAATACCCAGCTTAATCAGAGGATTTATATATATATATATTTTCAAACTTATCTAATCATCTTTCGCATAAATACTAAGGCTTGCTTAGGCCAAAGCACCTAGCTAATCAATAATTATATTTTTTATCTTTTATATATATTTTCCTTTTTTTTATAAAGTATAAGAATCTTTGTTTTTGAACCCTAAGTGTGTAAGTATGTGAAGTGTGCATATTTCATTAAAGTAAAGATCAAGACTAAATTACTTTGACAAATTATCTTCCTAACCCTAAAAATCAAACAAATAATCTTATTTTGACCAATTTTAAGAAATTCTAATTTTGATTTTCCTATTCTTTAAAATTGACTTAATTTTTTACAAAAAATATGTCAAAATATTGTTTCTATTTTCAAAAAGTTTTTAAAAGTAAAAAAATGTTAAATTTTTTGTTTTTAATAAAAAGAAAAACCTAAGTTATGTTAGAACCCTCCCCACACCTATCTCATGCATTATCCTCAATGTATGAATTAATGCATAGATGCATGAAAAAGAAGACAGGGAAGAAAAATACTACCTTAGGTGGTGGTTCCGGTGGTGGTCTGATTGGTCCACAAAATGCGGCCCAATCGACTTTGCATGGAGTTCGGAGGAACCCACCAGAAATCTCTCTTATATAACCCACTAAAATGATGTATATATGAATGGTTTTTATTAAAAATTTAACCCCATCTAATTTTCAAATTTCATAATTAATTTCGGAGTCAATTTTGTCAACCGCCTTGTCCCAAAATGGAGTGTGAAAAGATGGAATGATTGACTTGGACATAGGAAGTATGGGAACTAATACCGACTCAGGAAAGCGACTTAAGTCAAGTAAAGGATTAGGAGTCGAGATTGGTTTAGGAAGTGGGTCCAAATAAAGTTGAAACTCAAGTCCACATTCATTTTCTCACAATGGAATGTGACTTAATATTGGTGATGCAAGTGTTGGCCCAGAGGCTTTCCACTCTAGTTTTGATGATGATTAACTCACGTAGTTATGTTTACTAATAATCTTGTGATGTTTAGTTTCAGATCATTAATCAAGATATTAGTTGATGATTAGCTTCAACAAAGGAGTTTGGAAGCTTTTCACGTGGTGATTCCAGAGCCCGAGTATTAAGATCATTCATTGCACTCGTTGGAATCTAGCTCGGTGGATCACGGAGTTTTGGATCGAGTCGACTTGAAGACGGAGTTCGTCAAGAAGATCTCGGTACCATAGTTTAGTTTGTTTTAGATCCATGTGTAAAGATTAGATAGTGTGATATGCTCAAGTTCACAATACACACACGTTTCATGTTTTGGATATTGGTTTTTCAGTTTTTGATTTAACTGATATTTGTTTTCATGAATAGTTAGATCAAAACAAGTTCTAAATGGTTTATGTATAGTAGATTCATTCTATATACATGCATGCTTAACTTCCTAGACAAACTTATTTTGACTTACCTATTCATGTGGTTTAGGTTTTGTAGTTTCAATAAAACATATTTTTGGTATTAAAAGTCAAAAACAATGATATGTATATGTTTCATGTATCTTGGACCATGTCCATATGCAACATGCCTAAAAGTGTTTAAGTATCATATTTTTGTATTTGAAAGAGTTTTAGGAAAAATCAGATTTCCTATTGAAAAATACAAGTTTGGAAAAATACAGGTTTTGGTTTTCGAAAATATTGTAAGACACAAAAATGGTTCAAAATGTTTAATATTTGTTTTGAAATTTTTATCACATGTTTGTATATCAATGAAAAATGATAAAACTATTTTTGTGGAATTTTAGAAGATTATGAGATTTTTTAGAATAATTTTTAACTCAATTTTCTGACCCAGAACCCAGACTGCCAGGCTCTGGCGGTCGACCGGGCCGGTCGACCGGACCAAGAGTCGATCGACCGACGTGTACAGACCTGTGCACGTTGGCCCGGTTCCTGGGCCGGTCGACCGGCCAGAGAGCTTTGCTCTCTGGTTTGGGCGGTCGACCGGGGCGGTCGACCGGCTTCTTCTAACGGTCAAAAAATGACCGTTGGCGGTCGACCGCCAGCCGCCAGGACTGACAAACAGTCCCAACGGCTAGTTTTTGTTGGAGGGCTATTTAAGCCCCATTCCTTTGGGATTTTGTATAAGTTTTTAAGCAAGAAAAATCAGAGCTTCTCCAGAGTTCATTTTCAAGTTTTCAAAAGTGTTTTTGGGCTTTAAACTTCAAATTTGATTTTGTGTTTAGGGTTTGGAAAAATTAAAGAAAATAGAAATTTGGGAGATTTGTATTGTTCTGCATTTCTATCTTTTACAAAGAGTTTTCTCAAGTATTTTTCTTTGAGTTTTTGATTTCCAAACTCTTGGTTTTCCACACTTGAGCTATATCCTCTATCCTATTCTATAGGATCATTATTTGTGGAAAAAGAATTGTTTGTGGTTGTGGATACCACTTTGTTGTACCCTCCCTTTCTTGTTGTATCCCTCTTTGGTAGAGGTTGATTGGAGTGGTGATTTGCTCCCTCTTTGGTAGAGGTTGAGTTTGTGGTGAGCTCCCTCTTTGGTAGAGGTTAAGGTTGTTGTTTGCTCCCTCTTGGTGAGATGGAGTTGGAGTTTGGTTTTGTATCCCTCTTTGGTAGAGGTGGATTGTGTGCCTCGGTGGAGGTTGTATTGGTTGAGAGAGGAGTTCGGTACTCCCGGTTGTTGTTGTACAAAATCCTCGGTGGAGGTTCCCTCGGTGGGAGTCCTAGGTGGACAAGTTAGTGGATTAGAAATCCTTCTCGGTGAAGGCGGGGACGTAGAGCTCGGTGCTCGAACCTCGAAACACATCTTGTTGTTTGCGTTTGATCCATTAACTCTTAACTCTCTCTCTCTCTCTCTCTCTACTTTGTGTTGTGCATTGCATCATTTATATTACCATATCATTTATATGCTTGTGTTGTGCCTTGCATTGATTCATATTGTTCATTTATATTATATGCTTGGCTTGTGTGTGTGTGCCTCACTTGTGCTTAACCACGAGAGCTTCATATAGCACCTCAACTCTTATTCAGAGGAATCAAGAGGAGTTAGTCCAGAGCCCTTCATGGGGAATTCGGCTACACTCGTTGGTTGCACTAAGTGTAGTTGCAATTAGTTTTGTAATTCCGTATTTAGTTCTTAGATTAGCCTAATCACCTATTCACCCCCCCTCTAGGTGATTTCAGCAAGTTCAAGAATGATAGGTGTGAGAATCAAAACTGACTCTAAAATATTACTCAAGCGGTTAACAAAATAAGAGTCAATAGGGAAAACCTAGAGGTTTAACGGCTTGTTGCACATGCTCAGTGCAATCGCGTGACCTGCGAAAGTGGCCTAATAATTTTTTTGTTTAGTTGTTTTGTTCGAGGACAAGCAAAAGATAGGTATGGGGGTGTGATTGGTCACTAATATTGCACATTCATTATCATATTCTCATACTTATTATAAAATAAACTCTACTTTTTTTAATTATTGATTAATTTATTTACAGGCCCATTCCTAAAGGAGAGTGAAGAGAAATGAGCCCAAAAGCCCATCTAATTCTGAATTAAAATTAGAAAAAAATTTAAAATCAAGGAATCAGGGCAAATCTTGACAAATCAGAGAGGTTGAAAACTGGTTGAAATGAATCATCCCAAATCAAGCAGTTGAAGCCAAAGATCAAAAGCCATTTTATCACAATTCTGGAGCTGTAACGAGAAATCCAGCTGAAGATAAAGCCAGAACGCGAAACCAGGTTGCACCATCCCCCGACTGTGGCCACCTGGCCACAGCCAGGCCGCGCGGAAACGTGGAAAAATCGCATTTTCGTGGTTTTGTTACTTCAGTTGGGGGAGCGTTTGCTCCCCTATCTTCTCACGCCTCTCCTCTCTGGGTTTTTGCCTATAAAAGATAGGTTTTTCATTGTAAACAGGATGACCATGCAGAGATAGAATTTAGTTCACATTTTCAGTCTTTTTAGTATAGGTTTTTATTTCTTTTCATGTAATTTTTCTTCTTTGTAAGTAGAGTTAGACTGAGATTCACGTAAGTAAGAGAGAGAGGCTTATGTTGAGAGTGACACCTATGTACCTCCTCCTTTCTTCCATCGTTTCTACAAGCAATAAAAGGTAATTTTTTTATGTTTGTCTTTACTTTTATTTCTTCTTCTTCTTTTTACTTTTTCTCTTTGGTTATGATGAGCATTCAAGTGAATCTAGAAGCATCAGTATAGTCATGTTTGTGTGAGTGCCAACGATATTACATGATGATGTTCTTCTCCTCAAGATTCCGTATCGTTTCATTCTTGTTCGTCTTGATGATGTAATGCGAATGGGGACTGAGCTCGATCTTATGTTTTATGTGTTGAACGCCTCTGAAGCAAGGTAGAACATGCAAGGGTTCCAGGTAAGTCATCAACCAGAGGAGGTAAGTATTTCTTTAATCTTTTCTTTCTTTTCTTTTATTTCTTTAGTTTAGATCACCAACACCAAGAACACCAACTCTTTCATCACTTATTTCGATTTCTTTCTTCCTAATTTAACTATAACTCAATTTTTCTCTTTTTCTTTACAAGAACTAAAAGAAGAATTTTAACCATCCTTTGTATCTTAAAAGAAAACTTACTAAAAGAGCTTCCATCGCTAATCCCTCCTTATGGATCACGACCTGCATAGCCACTTGCTATTGTGGTTGAATTGAGTAACTTGCACTTTTTAATCTTAAAAGTTTGAAATCCTGTATTTGTGTGCAGGTTCAAACTCAATCAGTTTCTAAGTGGGCTGAAGCTATTCCAACCAGGACAAATGACAACCAAGTTGTCATCAAATTTTTACGTGAAAGCATCATTTCACACTACGGAGCCCCGTGCGATAATTAGTGACAACGGGAGTCATTTCTGCAACTGGGCTTTGAAGCCCTAATGCGGAAGTACTCTATCTCTTATAAATTATCTACGACCTATCATCCTCAGACGAACGGGCAAGTGGAAGTCACCAACAGACAAATTAAACTAATACTGGAGAAAACTGTCGGATAAAATCGTAAGGACTAGTCCATCAAACTCGTTGATGCCCAATGGGCATATCGGACTGCCTACAAGACTGTCCTCGATATGTCTCCATATCGAATTATATTTGGAAAACCCTGCCATTTGCCTGTGGAACTAGAGCACCGTGCTATGTGGGAACTAACACGCTGAATTTGGATTTAGACAAAGCCGGTGATTTGAGAAAGCTGCAGATATCCGAGTCAGAAGAGTTAAGAAATAATACATACGATAACGCTCGGATATCTAAACACAGAGCTAAGCTTTTCCATGATAAATCAATTCATAAGAAACATTTTGTCTCAGGACAAAAGTTTCTGTTGTATAACTTTAGACTCTACCTCTTTCCTAGTAAACTGAAAACCGGGTGGTCAGGCCCATACGTTGTCCAGAACAGCCAGCGCCGCCCCCCAAATTTTTCTGAGCCTCTGTATCCTCTAAACCGTCGCGTTTCCTCGGCCACTGCCGCGCCTCCACGGCTCTCTGGTAAACTCTGGAGTGCCGCCAACTTGCTTTGCTGTCACGGCAGTCTGTAAATCCCCGATCTACTATCGATCATCTGTGCAACCTGTGGATTGCTCTGTGTAATCTGTTTGATTTCCCCCCACGTAATCCGGGAAAGGTTTGCGTATCTCTTTCCTCTGCTTCATATTATTCATCATGGCACCATCTATCTTTACTGAAAAAGATTTGCTATGATTTTTAGCAATGTAAATGGTTATGGCCGTATCTTTTTGGATCGTATTCGTGCATGGAATTGGTATGAAATAGTTTATGATAACTCCGATCACGAGGCTTACTATTGTCCTGAGCTCGTCAAGCTCTTCTATAATTCCATTGATCAAGCCTCTATCAATTTTGACACAAACCAATTTCTGGTGCACATGCCCACTGGGGACATTGTTATCACACTTGCTTTGTTGGAGGAATTCACACATGTCCCTAGAACCCACACCATTGCGACCTCCTGCCATTAATTGACTACATGACAGTTATGGGGGCTCGCTATACCGAGCAAGATAGGGGGCTCAAAGCCAGTATGACATTTTGAAACATACACCGCGTTGGACGTTAGATCTAACGCAACATATTAGGGCTTGACCATATGACCTCCAGGCCGGTGCTGCAGATCATTAACGACCTCATGACTAGGCAGCACACTATTTACATTAACAAGACCATCTTTCATAGTATCCTCACCAACTCCTCACGCACACGCGGTGCAAAGTACTCGCACCCAGTCTTGATCACTCGTCTGTGTAGGACCTTCAACCAGATGCAGTCTTTGACTCCTATGAAAGGGTGTTTGTTGCACCTGAGAGGCGACTAGCACTTACAATAGCTATCTCCATGCGATCTGAAACCCTAGTTTCCAGTTCGAAGATGCCCCGGTTGAGTCCTCTTCGGAGGAACTTTTGGAGGATGAGGATGATCCGACCCCTTCTGGCAGCAGAATCCCCTAGCTGATTCACGCGCCTTCATGTCTACCATTTGGCGAGGCATGAAGAAGATATTTAGGGGGTAGGTTAGACTACACAAATAGGTCGAGGAGCAGACATCTCGCTTGGACCGCATCGAGGAGGGTCTGCGACGTTCGCAGTCGGCCGGACCGCACCACGGCTGGTCCGAGCCGTAGGAGGGGTGACACCTTTTCTTCACCTATTTTATGCATTTATTTTACTTGCATACATTGGGGACAATGCATGAGATAGGTATGGAGGGGTAGATACTAACATAAAATTTTTCTAGATTTTTTTAGGATTTTTCTAGGATTTTCTTTTAGATTTTTAGATTTTTTTTTAGATTTTTCTTTTTTTTTTAAAGGATTTTTCTAGGATTTTCTTTTAGATTTTTAGATTTTTTTAGATTTTTTTTCTTATAAAGAAGAAAAAAAAATTATTTTCTTTGATCCATTTTTAAAACGAATTAACTTAATCTTAGGAATTAAGGAAATTTTAAACTAAGATTTCTTAATATAAGTTGAAATAAGAAGTACTGTCGGATCTTTAGGTTAAGAAAGAATAGAATAGAAAGATAGCTAGATTTTTAATTTTTCCTAAGCACTATATACATTTACATGTTGAGGGATTAATCAAGGACTTAGTAACTTTGTTTACATACATATATAAATAAAAAACATATATAAAAATATATATATAATAATCATAAATAAAAACTTGATCACTAATTAAGCTGGTTAGTTGTGCCTAAGAAGCATGACCAGTCACGCCTAAAGGTGGTTGAGTCCTTAGCATTCGTGGCCTAGTTTACTCGAGTCCTTGGACCTTAGGGATGTATCTTCATCTGGTGCCCTAAGACCATCTGGTCTGGGAGTCATCGGTAAAAGGCTCGCTATATGGGTAAATTAGAAAGCCTAATGAAGTTAAGGGAATGTAAATATATAATAATAAAAAAAGAGAGAGAAAAAGAAAAAAATTATTGTATATATATGTAAATAAATGAACTAAAGTCTAAGAAAAATTTCTCATATAGATGTATATATGTTAGGCCTGATATAAAATCTTGTTCTCTCTCTATTCTTGGAAACTTAACCTAAGTTGAAAACAAAACTTCAAATGGAAACTTATAAAAAGAAGGAAAAGTTTAGGGTAACCCGAACTGATAGATCATCAAAATTCTTGAAAAAAATGGATCATAAACTTTTTCTTTCTTTTCTTTTAAAAAGCCACTAACGTTTTCTTTTTTCTTGAGATTTTGTGAGCGCAATCCGCTGAAAACCCTCAGAGAGACTGAAATCACTAGAGGGGGGTGAATAGGTGATAATGCTAATCTAATGAAGTAAATGCGAAATTTAAAAATTAATTGCAATTACACTTAACGCAACCAATAAGTGGTGCACACACAACCAAGCCAAGCATATAAATATGAATGATCAATATGAAATAATGCAAGGCACAATACAAAAAGAGAGAGAGAGAGTAAGAGTCAATGGATCAAGCGCAAACAACAAGATTTGTTTCGAGGTTCGAGCACCCAGCTCTACATCCCCGCCTTCACCCAGTAGGATTTCGAATCCACTAGCTTGTCCACAAAGGACTCCCACACAGGGAACCTCCACCGAGGATTTGGGGCAATACAATAACTAGGAGTATCCAACTCCTCTCTTTACAACCACAACCTCTCACTAGAGGCAAAGCACCAAGTCAACCAAAACAATCACCTCACAACATGAGGGATAAGCACAAAGCTACACAAGGATCACCTCACAACTAGAGGGATGCAACCCACTTGCACAACCTCCTCAACACTATGAGGAAAGGCACAAAGCCAAGCAAAAATAGGGTTTACAACTTGGTGATCAAAAGATCACAAACCAATCTCTTTTCCCACAAACACAAAGATCCTATAGATAGGATAGAATGAAGCTCAAGTGTGAAAAACAATGTGTTTAAAACAAAGAAAAATCACTTGGGAAATCTCCACAAAGATATAGAATGATTAGACCAAAACAAATTCCCAAAAAAACTATTTTCTTTGAAATAATGAAACACTTTTAAAAACAGTAAAGATTGATCTTTTTGGCACAAAGAAACTCTTTTCAAACTTGTATAAACACTAGAGAAAGCTCAGAAATTTTAGCCCAAAAATTCTTAAAGAAAACTGGTCACAAATGGGGTATTTATAGCCTCTTTAAAAATATAGCAGTTGCAGCAAAAAATGGTCAGAATTGACCTTCCTGTCGACCGGCCAACGGTCGATTTTTGACCGTTAGCTGCTACCGGTCGACCGGGCCCTGAACCAGAAAGCAACGGCTCTCTGACCGGTCGACCGCCCGGTCGACCGGAGCAACCCGAGAGTGGGTTGCTTTCAGTCGGTCGACCGCTCGGTCGACCGGCTTAATGGGCAGGCCAGCGTGCACGTTTTGTGCACGTCGGTCGACCGGTCCGGTCGACCGCCAGAGCCTGGCAGGCTATATTATGGGACAGAAAACATAGGTTTTTAATGGCTTAAAAATTCCCATAAAATCTCTAAAATTCCAAAAAAATAGTTTTATCATTATACCTTGAAATACAAACTTATGTTAAAAATTTCAACACAAATCTCAAACATTTTGAACCATTTTTGTGTTAAGAAAATATTGCCGAAAACCAAAACCTGTATTTTTCAAACTTGAATTTTCCAAATGAACATCCGATTTTTCCAAAACTTATCCAAATACAAAAACATGATATTTAAATACTTTGAAGCATGATGCATATGGATAGAAATCTAATATACAAGAAACATATACATATCATAGTTTTTGACTTTATTTCTAAAAATATGTTTGTTAAAACACAAAACCTAAAACACATGAATAGGTATATCAAATTAAGTTTGTCTAGGAAGTTAAGCATGCATGTATATAGAATGAATCTACTATACAAAAACACATGTAAACTTGTTTTGATACTTATCTATTCATGAAAACCAGATCGGTTAAACCAATCAAACCGAAAACCAAAACAAAACATAAAACATGTGTGTATTGTGAACTTGAGCATATCATACTATTCTAATCTTTACAAATGGATCTAAACAAAACTAAACTAGGTACCGAGGTCTTCTTGTAGAGCGCCGTCTCCAAGCCGACTCGATCCAAAACTCCATGATCCACCAGCTAGACTCCAACGAGTGCTATGTAAGATCTTGATGCTCGGGCTCTGGAATCACCATGTGAAAGCTTCCAAACCATCTTGTTGAAGCTAATCACCTACTAATATCTTGAATAAAGATCTGAAACTAAAATCACAAGATTATTAGTACATATAACTACATGAGTTAATCATCATCAAAACTAGAGTGGAAGGCCTTTGGGCCAACAATCTCTCCCTTTTTGATGATGATAAAACTCATGGAGTTATATATGCATGGATTAAAGTTAAGCTTCAAAGAAGCTCCCCCTTAATTCATGCATAGAAGAAAACAACAAATATATGCAATGAATATAAAATATGAGAATGCATAGATATGCATAAAACTATGGAATGCATATAAACAGGCTCTTGATACCAATAGTATGCATAAAACGATAAAATGTATAAAACATGCTCTTGATACCAAATGAAAGGTAAAACAAATTATTTCTTCTTTTCTTAATTTCATAAACATGTTCTCTTTAAAGAATGCTTTTGATACCAAAATTACATAATGCTTTTGATACCAATAAACCAAAACTTACATAAACTAAAACTTACATAATGAAAGCTCTTGATACCAAACATTACATAATGCTCTTGTTATCAATAATAAAACATGTTCTCAATATCAAACATGAAACAAAGATCATGCATAAATCATGCATATAAACTCAAATTCTTCTCCCCTTTTTGTCAATCATCAACAAAGGGGTAAACGATAAATCAATTAAAAATTATTCTTCTCCCCCTTTTTGTTCAAAACAAAGAAGCAACTAAGGGGTCAAACAAACAAATCAATAAATAGATATATGCGATATGCATTCATAAAGAGGAAGACGCTAAGTTAACTTTCCTACATATATGCATTACATGAAGAAAGGATGACAAGCCCTAATTCACATAACACAAAATATGCAATGCATAAGAAGAGATGTGAAGCTCCCCTACACACGTGTATCGCATAAAGAAGAGTTGTCAAGCTCCTCAATATAAGATACACTCAACATGAATCTATATGTAGAAGAGATGTTAAGCTCCCCTTGCACATATGCAATCATATCAAAACACTTTTAACATTTCTTATTAAAACACAAATTTTGAATTTTCTCAATAAAATAAATTTTAAGATATCTTAGTAAATCAAATTTTAAAACACCAATATAAATCTTCATGGATACAATTGAAAGAAATAGATCAAAAAATTTTATTTTATTTGCCATAAGCTTATGCATCATTATTAAAATATCAATTGAAAACTCGATCAATTGAAACATGATGGTCATTAAAAATTCAAGTTTTAGCATAAACATATATATGTATGAAAAATTAGATACCAATCGAAATTGATACAATTTAAAGTGAAAGCATACATACATAAAAATATATGAGTATACAAGAAATGTCAATATTGATACCAATTGAAAGAATCCAATGATACCAATTGAAACAACAATAATATCAAAAGTATATCTCATATTCCTACCACCCAATCATGCTCAAGTTTAAAATGATTTTCAATATAAAACATACAAGGCATGGTCGCCCATCCAACCGCCCGTAGAAGGTAGGGGTTTTCAAAAATAGGTTTGAAAAATATAAAGTATATTTGAAAACTACCATAACGAAGAACCGAACTAGTTAAATGGAAAAAACTTCTAAACTAGTACGAAATCCTTCAAGCAAGGAATAAAACAAAATTATTTTTCATGAAATACATGTAAATCACATGGCACTAAACACTCGAAGTCCATAAAGCCCATATATACTCATGAAAAACATAATCATGAGAAACATTAAATGAAGTGAGTGTACAAGTGTTATGTGATACAAATAATTATGAAAATAGACATTCAAGCTCAATATTCCTCAAAACATGAAAATCATCAAAACTCAATTCTTCAAGGCATATGTATGTCAAGTATAAACTAATGTATACATACATATCCAAAACATAACGAGTCCACAAATGTATATGCATTAAGGCACATGGCTCAAAGGATGTATATGTATAATCAATAGTTTAGACAAGATGGACATATACATGAAGTGAAACAAATAAACATGAAAAATACAGATAAAATATGAATACAAGTCAAATGCATGAATCATCAAAACTAGACTATACTAGCACATCTAATGAGTACAAATAAGCGTTCAAGCTCAAACATATAAAAATTTATTTGTGGCCCACTATATGTACAAGTATATATCCTAGTTTTAATGAAAAAACATTTAAACATATATCATAACATGAAGCATAAAACGAGACATAAATCATCATGATAATCATAAAAATAATCATTATGTAAATCTTCATGATATTAGAGCTATGATAACATGATAGCTAAACATATGTGAGAACACAAAAAAATAATGATGCATATTAAACATGGGTGTCTCAAAAGCTATACATGCATGTCAGGATCTAATAATCATGGCATTATCATAATAATCTATAAACATCAAAACATGCTATAAACAATGATATGAAAGCATGTAAATATAAACGGGAGTAAAGGATTGTTACCAAGACTGAAGAGGCAACTCTCCATGTCTCAAAAACACGGTGGTCCTCCCACCAAACTTCCCTTGAAAGTGATGCATCCAAATAGTCCACATGAAGCTCGGAACGCATCCACTCCAAGGTACCGCAACTCTGACATCATGCGAGAGCCCACACCTACATCAAATACAATAGGGGTGGTCTTTGGTACCCATACTCTTTTGGGTCCATGGGGGTTAGTCCCTTTTCTAACCCAAACAAAATTATTTGCTAAATTTTCAACATGTATTCTATCATAGCAAAATTTAGCAAGGTGGCCCTTACGTTCACAATGTGTACATGTGTACACATGAGCATACATGGTGTGATGGTGGTGACCGTGAGAAGCATGTGTATGCCGTGTATGGTGTGCATGCATAGATGGAACTTGTTTCCTTCGAAACAAAGATTCCAAATGTGTATGACTCAAAACACATTGGCTCAAAGTGGAGCCCAAACAATCAACATTCTTCTTTAGCATAGATATATCTTTTTCAATTAAAGAAGAATGTGGCATGCAATAGGTGAACTAGGTGAAACTACCCTAGCATGACAAACATGTGAATCTATATTATTTTTCAAAGATTCATTTTTCTTTAAACAAACTTCTAAATCATTTGAAACAGAAATTATTTTGTTTTTCAAAGAAACATTCTCTTTTACTACAAAATCAACTTTTGAAGACAATTTTTCATTTTTCTTCAAAATATCATTATAATCATTTTATTTTTCAAAAATTCATTTTCTTTTAAGGCAAGTCTAGTTGAGATTTAATGAATCCCTCTCATTAGAAATCTCCACCTTTTCTTGCAAAACCAAGTCAAGTCTAGAAAGCAAATCTTTATTTTCATTGTTAAGTCCTAGACTTTTCTTTTTCAAAATATTATATTTTCTATCAATTTTCACATACAATGGATAGTTCTTCATTCAAAGCATTGGCATCAACATATTCATTTGAAGAACTAGCACTATCATTATAATCTAATTGAGATTCCGATTGTACCTCAAGGGAGTCATTCCCTTGGACCATGAAGTATTATGACTCGGACTCTCCACTAGATTCCTCCTCTTATTGAATTGGCAAGTGAAGCTTGGAGGTGGTCAACTTGTTCCACACTGCAAAGGCGAATCAAAATTAGAAACAAGTATAAGATATTTTTATTTAGCGTGCTTCTAATAGCCTCAAGGGCTTGTGTATTGGCCC
>JAVJIF010017133.1:0-78178 GCA_038442645.1 Agave tequilana | reverse complement strand
CAAGACCCAACACCTAATCTGTAATGAATAAGAAAAGCAGTCTGCTAGGTCAACAACAGAGCAGCAGAAATTTTGTGGCTCACCTAATCAGCAATTTTACATTCAACCAAACTTGTGAAAAATGGAAGTGGTCTCCTCCTTGTTCCCAAAGAGGTATCTCTAAAAAATTGCATCAGTTGTGTGGACAAGTTAGATGATCAAGTCTCCGAATTTGAATGGTTCAGATAAATTCTTCAATGGTCACATCGCATTATTCAGTGAAATCGGGAAGTATACCATGGATGCAGAAAATTCCACAATATTCCAAAAGTTTTCAGAAAAATGAAATAAAGAAACATACATTGTCTGATTATGCATGATAGGACTTTGTGACAATACTGATATTAGAGAATAAAACCAATTGGCAGTCCATATTGTTATCATTGGAGAGGATTCTAATCTGAATAATAGATAAGTTCTTCAACAGTTCAAGAATCATTTAGCCGACGAACAAAGGAAGATCAAACAAAAGGGTAAAGTGAATGGCCAAGTGCACAAGACTGGATAAGCGCATGACAGTTATAAGAACAGACTACCAAGGAGCCCTCTACCACAGAAATTGATGTCTCTTCCAATCTTGATCCTTGGATACAAAAGAAAACATGAAGTCCAACAACTGCTAACAGTTCTTGAGCGTTTTGATCCTATTGTGCAAATTTTGGACACTTATCTAGATACCATAGTAAGATCTAGGAGTAGTAAATTCTAGGAATTACTGGGGGCACAAACATGTTATTCATAATCCAATCGGAGAAGCTGAAACTCCAAGCTGGGCCTTGAACAATTGAGGAGAGAAAATTCATGAAAAATCAAATGGTTCATACTAACTGATTCCCCGCGCGCAAACACCCAGGGGGAGGGGACTTGTAATGATTGGAAGTTGCAACAGGTTAATCAGTATTGGTTCACTTGACTTTGTCAATTCCTTTGCGATCTTTAGTTGGATAGGAAATGGATTTTGTTGCTATGAAGTTCAGACATGTTCCCATTTCCCTTTCGACATTGGCTCCATCCCTTATTCCTAAAGAAAAAAAAAAAAGAGCTTTATTTTTTTCCAACAACTTGAGATCGATCTTGAACTTGATTTTCTTATTAAATTGTTTTACTCACTTTTATTAGTATGTTAAAATGTTTCCAAACTTTTCATAGTTGACAATTTTTTATTTTTATTTGTTTTTATCATATAAAGTAGCCACACAAAATGGTACTTGGGAACCCCAGACTCCCATCTTCTTAAAATTAAAACATTTTTCATGTGAAGCAAACAAGCAACGTGCATCAGAACAAAGATAACCTTACAGTGGGGGAAAACCATAATGGATTTTTTACTACTTTTGTTTGGCTTGGTTTTTTTTCCCCAGTTATATCAGTATGATAAAAACTGCACAACAGAAACACCTAACTTGAACAGAAAATTATTCCATCTAAAGGAACTAATTTATCTTACATTTAAGAGGAAATCACGATGCAGTTTGATGAAAACTGTACAATAGAAACACCTCCTAACTTGGACGAAAAAATTCTTCCATCCAGATCTAATTTAAATTACACTGAATGTAACTTACAGTTAGGAGGATAACGTGGCGGAGTTTGTGTTGGAAATTTGAAATTAACCAAGTGAGTTTTTTGAGAAATTTGAGCTAAATTTTAGGCGAGACCCCCTACTCGGAATGTGCGGGAGATGGATGAAATGTGCTCTTCTTCCATTGACAATGAACATGGTACATTTACATGTTCAATTCCGTTTCAGAATGAATGAGATATTCAAGTCGGAAGTTGGCCTAAAATAAGAGCTAAATGGGACCAAAAAGTATGAAAACTCTTCAGTCTCACATTAGGAGTGGTATATGAATGTGTCTGTTTGACGAACAGATATGTCGATTCAGGATGATTATGCATGTTCTGACCGAATAGGTGTCTGTTCGGAGACAACCCGTTTCGGCCGAATCTATGTGTCCGTTCGGCGAACGGATGTGTCTGTTCGAAATGATATCGCTCATTCCATCTGAATGGATGTGTCTGTTCGGGGACAACCCATTTCAGCTGAATGGATGTTTCTGTTCGACGAACGGATGTGTTTGATCGGAACAGCTGCGAACGTTCCAATTGAACAGATATGTCTGTTCAGAATGGTTGCACCCATTCCGATCGAACGGATGTACCTACTTCGAAAGGCTTCCTCCAAATTCGTATATAAAGAGCAGATTTCCACTCCAATCTCACTCACTCACAAAACGAAAAGTTTTCCTCTTCCTCTTACATGAATATTTCTATCTAAAAAAACGAGTTTGTTGTGGTCAGATTTTTTATCTTCATCATGATCACGACATGTGTTCCACCTCGTCAGGAGCATCCCGAGTAAGTAACAAACTCGATGTACCTGCATGCTCATTGCGGGCCCAAAAAGAAATTTCGAGCATCTTTCCTAAGTTGAGAAAGGCCGAGCACCTTTCTGAGACCGCTCCTCTTTCTGAGGACACTTAGCTGTACCCGAGGCAGCTCCTCTTTTCGAGGACACCTCTGCCCCGAGAACTCCTATGCTTCCAACCATCTTGAAGTCCACTTCTGTTCAAGGACTTTTGCTCTAAGCAAGATAGCTACATCAACCACCCACCTTAATCTCCACCTACAAATACCTATAACAATAGGCCTTCTTGATTTTCGCCTTCAGTTGCGTAGCTTGACTTCCCCACATTCATATGTCCTGGACAGTTATGGGCTGGGCAGGATTTTTGGGAGAATCCCCACAATCAAGCGCCCACAATCTTAGTTGTTACAATAACTCCGCATATGAATATCGTGGCAGTTACGTCAATCTCGCCAGCGTTCCATCCGCCTCTAGGCCAACAATTCAATACAAATAAACCTTCTTCTCCAATGAGAAAGGGGATCAGACCCTAGAGAATTAAACTTGTAATAGAGTGTTGAGAACTCCTTATAATTTCTTTGATTTAGTGGAATCTCTCTTTACTCCGTGATTTTTTCTCTCGTCAGGTTTTCCACGTAATTATCTGGTATTTACCTTCAAATTACATTCATATTCATAATTTGAATGTAGATAAATTTTTCTGAGAAATTTTTCTCTATATTTTGGTACTTTTATTAAGAGCTGAGTCCCTACACTCAAGATCTCTCCCCCCAAATAAACTTCTCAAAAAGACTTCCCTAAAGAATGATGGCCTCAAAGAAGCAGACAACCTTTCACAACACCGCCACGACCAGGAGTAGAGCCGCCAGCACCGCTGGAACACGATCCCCTGGCTTGCTGACTACTAACCGCATATCACTGAGGACACTGGCTCCTTGTCTCCACAAGAATCAGTCACAAACATCTAGCTGTTGCAACAGCGCGAAGTCCAACTCCTTCATATTCTCTACAAGATGAGAGAGCAAATGAAAGAATAACAGGAGCAATCCGATCGCGAGCAAGAGCAAATGGCCCCTCGATCGCGAGAATATCTTCCGAGAGCAAGAGAAGTTGAGATTACTTAACCAACAGCTCCAAATCCAAGTCACAGCCCTCTAGAAAAATCCAGCACAAACTAGGGGAGAGCTCGAAAATAACAGGTCTCCCAGTCTCCTTGCTCTCGATGAGTTGATCCAGAACTAAATCATGGAGGCCAAGTCATTGGACCACCCATCTTCGATCACAAAAATCCATGATTCTCCTCTCTCTTCGAAGAGATCCAAAGGTGCGAGTTTGTCATGCCCCGCTTCCCAAAATACATTGAACCGGAGACATGACGAGAGTCTGCAACGTATATACGTGAGGAAAATACTCCACGTATATACGTTAAGCTTAAAGTGACCTGGACAAGTTATATAAACTAACTATAAAAGTAATAAAGTCACTGCAATACAACATATAATTCCTACATAATGATTGCATTATTCTACAATGAATCAATAGAATAACTAAGGAGTCCAAACAATAGAGAATCAAAGAAAATTAACAGAATGAAAAGGGAGACATAAACTATACCAAAAAGAGACTACGTACTCCTCAGATACACGCAATCTCCTCAGATACCTGCTCAGTAAAAGAAATACGCATATACCTGAATGTGCAAATACAGGGAGTCAGAACCTCAATGAGTGTGTAAAAATAAAGGGAAAGTGCATGTGCATATAATATGAGCATATTATGATACTATCATGAAGATATATTAGGTAAGAAAATAGCAGAAATAAAATGGAAATAAGATAGTATAGTACAATAACTATCAATCAGCATATTACAAGTTGATAACATGCAATACCTAACTTTAAAAGTAATGAGGTTAATCGGTTATAAATAATGTGTCAGGTGTCTATCATAATATGTATGTAGCAGGTTCAGTCTACAATGTAAATATAAGACTCAGTTTTATTATTAATTATGTCAGCGAACACCAATTGTCACATGTAGTAGATGCATCCCATACTACGCCTACTACATATGTCAATTGGGGTCCTATATTATTGAAACTGATTGGTTAGAGACATTATCTGTATTTTAAGTGGGTCACGTACATACCCGGGACCACGACACAGACTCGTTACACTAAAGCAGGCCCTACCGCTAGGTAGTCAGGTAACATATATAACATGTATAACAGAAATAAGAACAGGACGAGGTGTTAGTCACCCACGATAACCCAGTAGTGGAACCCTCTTTTGGCTGCATAACCTATATCCTCGGTCCACCTAAAATACAGATTTATCTCCTACACTAATTTTCTCAATCTCGGTATAAGTTATTCAATATCATGTTATTACATTATCAAGATTAATTAATAAACATGTTACCTAGATCACTGGGGTAATCGATGACAGTAACTGTAACAACATCAACAGTGTAATCAGGATACATGATGTCAATGAACATGATAAGTAGGACGATATTGTCACCATATAGTAATATTCTTAGCAACTTGATAACATTGATAGCATAGTTATCAGGTAGATGTCAGTATAATCAGTTAAGTCTTCCAGATAAATCATGATATTCAGGACCAACAATAATATGTAGAATTCATTTAAAGAGTAAAATACTTAATATAAACTAAATAACAATGAATACATGCATAAAATATGCTCACATGAAATGATACAAGTAACATATAAATACTACTGACAACGATAAATAAGAAAATAATATAAGAGAAAACACTCACATGGAATGATGCGGTTTTGAACCTGAATCGTCGTCTAGTCTTCACTGCACAAACTGGTACAGATTTTCGGATCATCCCATGATTTCGAATCACCAGTGTATCGGGTCAATAATGAGTATAATCCAAATCTTCCATTATCGAGTTCGGATCGCACAAACGAGTATGTAATGCTGTAATATGCAACAATACACACACGAATACACAATCATACGCATATATACATAATTATTCACACATGCTTATACCTAACATGCACGAATACTTATATACTCACACATATACATTATACCCATCATGCACCCATGCATGTAAGTACACCTGAACACACTCAAACATGACACTCACGCACACATTCACCATACGCATGCATACATCACACACACATACACACATGCATATGCACATTAATATACATGCATGTTTATACACTCACGCACATACTTGCACACAACATAACTCATGTACATAGCACACACACCCGCATACATGCATACACATTATAAACACGCACTACATTTACACAATCAACACAAATATTAATGCACATATTAATATACAAAGAGTGAGGAGAGAGGAAAACCTGAGAAAGAGGAGGATCTAACGCTGAGGGGTGGCGCACACGGCGACTGCGGTGGAGGTCGGCCATGGCAGAGGAGGGAGAGGCTGCTTACAGGCTCGCGGATCTTGGCGGAGCTCGACAGAGATGGATTGCGATGATGGCTGCCGCAGGAAGAGTGTGGGTATACTGTGGTTGGATGTGGTGATGGCGGTGGTGGGTTCACACATAGACGAGGAGGGCTTTTTGGTTGATTGATTATCATCAAGGAGGTCGTGGCGCTAGGAGTCTGATGGTTGGTAAGGGCTTCATGGTGGTGGAGGAGGGAATTGGCTCAGCTGTGCATGGGTTGCCGTGAAGGTGGATTGATTAGGAAGGGGAAGATCTAGTTGGGGGTGATGGGGTTATGGTGGTGAAGATAGGAGGGAGGTGGTAATCATTGGGGCAGCCATGTGTGGGCTGGTGAAGATGATGAAGGAGAGGAAGATCCGGTGGTGTCTCAGGTGGAGGAAGTGGAAGAGCTCGTCGAGTAGGTGGAAAGCCATGGGCTGCTTATGGGAACAAGTAGGGGAAATCTTGGCTATGGGAGAAGGATAAGGAAGAGGAGAAGGATTAGGGTTGCTATAATAGGATTGGTTAGTTATAATTAGGATTTGGGTTGTTAGGATTTAGGATAATGGGTTTGGGGATTTGAAAATGAGTTTAGAGATAATGGGTTCAGTTATATAGGGTTTGGGTTTTAAGCTAGGGCTTGGACCTAAATTGGGCTATGGTCTAAAATATAAATAGGAAATTAGAAGGAAGAAAAATAATAAGAAAAGGAATGAAAGTTGTGGGCTTGATTTTAGGATGGGCTTTGGTCTAAATGAAAATAAAATAGAAGGGAAAATATGTGGGAAGTGGAAAAGGGATTGGATAAGTACATGAAATAATAACACTACGAATAATAATAATAGTAATATAAATTTATAACTATTAGTTCTGGTAACCCACATGAAATAATAACATTACTCTTAATACAAATCAATATATACCTATTAAAATACTATTATACATATTAAATTATGTATTAGAAAATGTGGGTATTATATTCTACTCACCTTAACAAAAATTTCGTCCTCGAAATTTCAGTGAGGCAGCGAAGATGATAAGGAAGAACCGGAGTTAATCAAAGTTAATAATGAATCAACATAAAACAAAAGTAGATATGATAGGACATGAATCAAAAGAATTATAATCGATCGCGGATGACGTCTGCATGCTCCCACGTCGCTCCTCGATGCATTATGAGCCAACTATGCTTCTGCTACGTGTTCTGATCTCTATCATCGATTTAGGTCCAAAGGCCAAATCTAAGAGTAAAAGCCAGAGAAGTAGAACCAAGATGAAAGATAGGAATCATCAGGAAAAATACAGATTGCTCCGGAATGAATATTGAAATCGAGGACATCAAGGGATTCAAGCGTGGATTTTCAAAGAAAGGACGTTCAATTCCCAAGTGAACTCAATATGATTGTGTAAGTAATATATGTATATTTAGTGTAACTATAATATGCTTCAGGTCACCGGTAAGAATCAGTCTTTTTTTATTTCGAACCTGGCTCTGATACCAAAGAAAACCCTATCACACCCCGCTTTCTAAAATACGTCGAAGCGGAGACGCGACGAAAGTCGGCGACGTATATACGTGAAGAAAATACCCTACGTATACACTCTAAGGACAAAGTGACCAGAACAAGCTATATAAACCAACTATAAAAGCAATAAAGTCATTGGCATACAACATATAATTCCTACATAATGATATTATTATTCTACAATGAATCAATAGAATAAATAAGGAGTCCAAGCAATAGAGAATCAAAGAAAGTCAACAGAATAGAAAGGGAGACATGAACTATACCAAAGAATCCGGTAACCGGGCAAAAGAGACTCCATACTCTTCAGATACACACGATCTCCTTAGACACCTGCTCAGTAAAAAAAAAAAAATACGCATACCTAGATGTGAAAATCCAGGGAGTCAGAACTCTCAATGAGTGTATAAAAATAAAAAGGAAGGTGCACGTACATATAATGTGAGCATACTATGATACTATTATGAAAGTGTACTGGATAAGAAAATAACAGAAATAAAATGACAATAAGATAGTATAATACAATAACTATCAATCAGCATATTACAAGTATCATGATGACATGCAATACCTAACTTTAAAAGTAATGAGGTTAGTTATAAATCATGTGTCAGATGTCTATCATAACATGTATGTATCAGGTTCAGTCTATAATGTCAATGTAAGATTCAGTTTTTATTATTAATTATGTCAGCGAACACCAATTATCACCTGTAGTAGACGCATCCCATACTACGCCTACTTCACATATCAATTGGGGCCCTATGTTATTGGAACTAGTTGGTTGGAGATATTGTCTGTGTTTTAAACGGGTCCCGACATACCCGAGACCACAGCCCAGACTCCTGGCGCTGAACCAGGTCGTACAGCTAGGTAGTCAGGTAACAAATATAATAAGTCAAGTAACATGTATAACATGCATAACAGGAACAAGAACATGACGTGGTGTCAGTCATTCCACACGAATGCTGCAGTGGAACCCTCTTTCGGCTGCGCAACCTCTATCCTAGGTCCACCCAAAATACAGACATTGTCTCCTCCACTAATTTTTCCAATCCCAATGTAAGTTGTTTAATATCATGTTATTATATTATCAAGATTAATTTACATGTTACCTAAATCATTGGGATAACTAGTGACGGCAACGGTAACAACATCAACGAAGAAAATCCTGATAAGAGAGATCATGGATAAAAAAACCGATAATAACGGGTTCTGAACACATAATGCTGAAAACTCTGAAAGGCCTAACTAAGAATTTATAATACTATGCTCTGAAGGATATTCTGACTAGAGATTAAATATCTAGATAATACCCAAGTCCTGTAAGGTTGGCTGAATAGATCGTCAATTATGATAAGTTGGATCAGATGCGGCGAGAAACCCAGTTTACTAAGTCTATACAACACATTAGGCGGGAGAAATCTGAGGAACGATACTAGGATACTGAACTTTGACGGAACTAGTTACAAGTGAAGTCAGGGTCAAGTGGGGCCATTACGTAACACACATCAAGTGCTAAGCACTACGGTGCGGCGGAGCTAACGCTCTGCAAGACTTGCACTTGGCAGAGCTCATGTGGCGAAGTCATCGCATAAAATATTGCTAAATGCTAAGCACCAGGGTGCAGCAAAGCCCATGCCTAGTTGATCTCGCATGGCTAATTGTGAATCTCGCTTGGCGAGGCTAGTGGGGTCCTTAGTTCATCAAATCCATGAAAATTGGTAAGTATTATGGCTCTGAGCTTAGTGAAGTCAATAGAAGAGATCATAATGGCTACTAGAATACTATAAAAAATACCATAGCTCTGCCTGAAAGAAATTCTAAATCTGAAAAATTGTCTCAAGCCAATACTCCTTATGTAGAGATATAGTCTATCTGATTCTATAAATGATGACTACCCCACTATCTGTACTAATCCCCCTGGTGCATCCATACATATAAGAATAGAAGGCGAAACCGATGAACCATCTGATATAAGATAATACGATGCACTGGAATCAAGAATGCCAGAATAGGGTAAGAGGGAACCGCATCTGTCTTGCCGCTACCATATTAGTCTACCCATATCTTAAGTTGGTATAAAAATTAAGAAAGCCAGAATAGTGAAAATGGGAAGGAAATCAGGAATCGAAGGAAGAACGATTCAGAACAAATAGATTACCCTACACTTGTAGTTGGATTGTATAATTAGGACTCATGCATTTCAGTTGCAAATTTCTTTACCAATAATTTGCTAACTAGTTGTACTGTGGATGTGAGAGCCTAGGCTCTGATACTATCATGTAATGTCCCATCCCGCAGGTACGGAAATGTTACTATGATATATATACGTAGGTTAGAAATACCCTCACATATATATGCTAAGCATAAGTACAGGTAAGAATCAGAGTACAAAAGTATGTGGTGCATTATACATTCCAATATATGAGTAGAATTATAAAGTTATCACAGGATATGATACAATATTACAAGAATATTACATCACCGATAGCGCAAATGCGAGAATACAAAGAGATATATAATCATGAACAGTATAAAAGATGCACACGAGCTACAAAAGGAAAACTCAAAAGACGAGCAGGGGGTCTGAAAGGATAGGGCACTGGACTCAACTGTTGATCCATGATGCTACTACTACACAACTTTGATCACCAGAAAGTCTACCACGGTCCAAACTCTAATATCTGAACATGCAGGTCCAGGAGAGTCAGGACTCCCCAACAAGTGGTATGGTGAATGCCAAGTGACGTACAGGATCAAGCACCTGTGTATCAAGAAATCCGAATTAAAAGCATGCATTAAAAATTGTGCTGTGAGCATGCACACTCGAACATGAAAGAGGCATCAAGTGATGAGATGTACAGAAGCGACAAAATCAGTTGCACGGGCTCAGTAGACAAATTCAAGAGGTTGATACGTCGAAGGAATAATTCAAATAAGGAAACCCTCATCTATATACCATATATCTCGTGTCTCCATCTACTGAGTACGCACAACCTGAGCTACCCACGATAACAGCTAAAGAGAACAGTTTAAATCATTAGGAAGCAGTAATTATACGATAACTAAAGAATCTGTATAAAATCATGAATAAGCAAGTCAGGAGACTAGACACAGTAATACAAGTATAATATCAGGCAAGAGACAGACTATATACAATATAGTAACAGCAGGAGATTAATGGAGTAATACACAGGTGGTAAAACCAGGAATATAAAATATAATAATAATAAATTAAAAATCTGAATTAAAACCCGATGAAAGCAAATATAGCAAAATCAATGGTATAACTCGGATTACGGTTTCATGAGATAAGTACATCGAAGGAGTAATCCAAATAAGAAAATCCTGATGTATATAATGTGTACCTTACGTCACCGTATCTTGAGTTCATATAACCTGAGTTGTCTCCTAACTAAGAACATATCATAAAATCGATAAAAATGAAAATACCAAATACAAGCAAAACCAGATGTACAAGTTCAGTTACGATTTTATGAGACAAATACGTTGAAGGAATAGTCCAAAAAAGAAAACCCTCATCTATATTCCTTATGCCTCACTTCGCCATAATCCGAGTGTATACAATTCGAATTGCAAAACAGCATAACGAGTTATTGATTAGCATATTATTATTATTGTTACTACTCGTCTTACTCATATATCTAGGCATGTGCCCTAGTGTCCCAACACACATACATCCATATATGAGTAAGCTGAGTTTGTTATTAAAAACTGATGATGAGACCAATGGGCTATGTTTACAGTGGGTCCCGTACATACTCGGGACCACGACCAAGGGTGTTCTGTTGCTGGCGTATGAAACCAACTGTAAGGCTTACAGCAAGTGGGTCTTATATTATGCACATTCAGAATAAAACAGGAGGTAGAGAGCCAGCGTTCCCCTCGGACACCTGGAGGCCCTTAGGTAGATCCGAAAGTTTTAATTGCATAACATATCTAATACAACATATTCACCAGTTGAAGTCTATCAGTTTTCCCTTACCCGATGTAAGTTGGCTATTTTATAGTTTATTATTATGCAATTATCATATTACGGGAATAGCAGGAGCAGGAAAGGTTCAGGAGTTATGAGTACATAAGTGCTAGAAATACAGGTCATTGTATATATAATACAGGATAGTAGGGCAGGATTGTCGAAATATGATAATCACAACACAAGCACTATCAGGTGGCAGGTGATGAGTGATATCAAACATGTGTCAGGTGATAACAAGCAGGAGTCAGGTGATAGCATGCATGAGTTTGAGTGTCAAGTAATAGCATGGTGGATATCACTATCATCTATCTCATTATAGAAAAATAGTACCGATACTGGGGATCATTATAAATACAAAAAAATATTATAGTTTTGAAAAACAGTATAAGTACAAGTTTCAAACTCTTCACAATCATCAAGAAAAGAATAATAATTGAATTATCAAGTAGACAAGTGGGCATGTAAGCAAGTGTATATCCAAGTGAAGTTAAGCAAGCTGGAGCGAAGCTAACGTTCAACACTAGACGCCATAACACCCGACGTGGTTACCGCTCAAGACACGGCTAAATGCATACGACGGAGTGAGCGTATGAATGCTGTACTACAGTGCGTGATGAAGCTGCACTCATAGCGTAACAACGCTCGAATGGAGCCAGCGGTAAAGTGTTGAGCACTAGATTAGCCTACCAGGCATGGCTAAAAGAATTGACAGTCTGAACGCACTTCTCTTTCGAGAAAGTGGGCGAGAGCCCAAAGGCTAATAGGCCCAAAGGTCGAGTAGGTACATGCAGAGTATCAGTATCATACACACACATAAAACAGCTAGTAACTAGGCCTTAGTAAAGTAGTAAGGCTCGGAGGCTTGTAAGACAGGAATAAAGTAAGTGAGCAGACAAGCACACAATCAGGTGGAGCTAAGCAAGCTGAGCGAAGCTAACACACAATGCTAAACTCTATCACGCTCGGCGTAGTTACTACTCGCGGTGAAGCCACGATAACGTACAACAATCACTTACGGCGTAACTACACTCGGACAGAGTTAGCAATAGAGCGTTGCGTGCAAGGCTCGCCTACCAGGTGGAGCTGAAAGACCTGACGGTCTGAACGCACTCCCAGCTACTACGAAGTCCATAAGGGTGCAAGGCCAATTCCTATTGGGTAGCTCGGGAAGTGGGCTCACCCGGAGGCTGAGTAGGTACCTGCATAAAATGTTAGTACCACGCAAGCACACATATAAACATGATAATGACTAAACTACCGTAAAGCGGTGAAGCCTGAAAGTGTAGAGCCCAGAGGCTAAATGATCACGAAGGATAGAGATGCATGGTATTAAAGCAGAAATAAAACACATCACAGGGAGTGTATATATACAGAAAGTAAACTACACTAATATAAGCATTCGTCACAAGTCTAATACATGTATAGTCCTAGGCACTCTGCCATATACATACACAGGTACACAATTCATATAAATACAGATACAATCCCAATTACAGAATAAAAAATAATTTGGTCCAATGAAGCGAGGAAACCCAATAAAAGGCAAGGACACTCGCCTAAAATATTCAAAAACACCGCAATTTTTGAAATTTTAAATATGCGTTCATGGGCCCAGGCGATACCCACCATCACAAGAGAGAGTTTTATTTGTAGAGAGAAAAAAGTGAGAGATTAAGAGAGAAAGAAAAGAGAGCAGAAGAGAGAGAGAGAGAGAGAGGAGAGTAGAAAGAGAGAGAAAAATAGAGAGAGAAGAGAAAATAGGAAGGAGACTAGCCAGCGGCAGCTGGCCAGTGGTGGCCGACGGCGGCATTGGCCGCCAGTGTCCACAACCAGAGGAGAGAAAGGGAGGAAGGAGAGAGAAACTGAGAGAGAGAGAGAGAGAGAGGAATGAGAGAAGAAAGAGGGAGGAGAGAGAGAAATCTAGAGGGGGAGAAAGAGAGTACAGGAGAGAGAAAAGGGAAAGGGGAGAGTGGCTGGCCAGTAATCATCAGTGGCGATGCTGGCTGCCGGCAGTCACCATAGATGAAGAGAGAGTGAGGGAGGAAAAAGAGGAAAAGAAAAGAGAAAAAAGAGAAAAAGAAAGAAAGAAGAGTAAGAAGAGAGAGTGGTGGTTAGCGACGGCTAGCCATCACTAGGTGACCGCTAGGGGGTGGTCGGCTGGGGATCAGACCCCTAAGGTGGCGAATTTGGGAGAGAAGAAGAAGGAGAGGGAGAAAAGAAATAACGAGAAAGGAAAAGAAGGAGAAAAGAGAAAGAGGGAAGAGAGGGAGCCCCGGGCTCACCGCAGCTGGAGGGAGGTCACTGATGCGGGGGTGGTATAGCAGAAGGCAGTAGTGCTCTAGGCTGGGCGTCGCAAGGGAGAAGGGGAGAGAGGGGGAGAAGGAGGAGAGAGGGAGGACATGAGGGGAGAAAGAAAAGAAAAATGGAATAGAAAGGGAAGAGAAAAAGAAAGTGATGGAGAATGATGGAAAGGGGGCAGGCCCCATGTGGGTGCACGCAGGTGATGGGGATGGGGAAAAGAAAAAGAAAAATAAAAAGAAAAGAGAGGAGAAAGATTTTGAAATAATTAATATTATATTAATATAAAAATATCAAATATTCCAGAAAAATTCTGAAAATATTTGGAGCTAGAAAACATCATCTTGAGGTACAATATGAAATCAATTTTTAGAAATAAAATCTCATTTTCAAATTAAAAATCTTATAATCAACGGTGATGCCAGCCGACACTAAATCTGGCCGAGTTTCAATAAATTTAGAAAAACCTCCAAAAATGCACTAAACTAGAAAATGTGATTTTAAGAAATAATATGAAAGTGATTTTTAGAAATTCAACTTTGTTTGTAAATTAAAAAAATCTTAGAATCGACGAGCGATACCGGTTGACACCGATTTTGAAAATTTTGCAATTTAATTCGAATCAGAAAATCATGAAAAATCTAAAAAATGAAAAATGATGTTTGAAACTAAAACTGGTCAAATTGACTACCAAAAGACCAATCTGAGTAATACACTAGGATCAGGTCCCCTGTTTAAACTAGTGCTGACTCCGAGTCTACGAATCCAAATCCAATGCAAAACAATCACATAAATAATCATAAAATAAAAATAAATACGAAAAGTAAATCAAAAAATATGATCCAAAAATTTGAATACGTGTCTAAATACGTATTTTGAGAATAAGGTGTTATAAAGGGTAAAGAGAAAAGGGTGAGAACCCAACGTCCAAAGAACCGCAAGTGAAAACAACTCCGATTTTGAACCCCCCAAGTCTTCATCTGAAGAGGAGGAAAGTTCAAGAAATGGGGATAATCACTTCAAAAGGATGAATGAACTTGAGAAACGCTTAGAAGCTATTGCTAATCGATGCACCTTCAAGAAGCGGAAATAATCCGGCCATATCCAGCCGAATGGGATATTGCTCCTTATCCTTTCAAGTTCAAGGCACCGACCTTACACACCTTCCACGGTAAAGGGTCATCGAACTGGCATATATACTACTTTAAATCTCAAACCGAGAATATAGTATCAAATGATGCCATCATTGTTCGTTTGTTTATTGGCACCCTCAAGGTAGTAGCCTTTGAATGGTCCATGAAGCTTCCTGGACATGGGATGACCTCGAGAAGTTGTTTCTTACTCGTTTCTTTGAAGATAATATAAAATTTTAGTCCCGACTCTCCTTGATACAAAATAGACACATTTTTCGAGGGAACATTAGGAGGAGCTCATCCAACAGAGCATACTCAAATAGTACATCCTCATTCCTGAGGTAGCGTCCGGACAACCAAACACTCAACCTTCTCGGGACAACACTTGATACCCAATGAAAGGCGATCGATTGACTATCTAAGTTTCAGACTGCAAGAGTGTACTTCCTTTCAATCCTTATTCTATGTACTCTATATTTGAACAAATATTATTTTATGCTCCTAACCATTACAACATATCCATCCACGGCAGTACATCTATCCATTTATGTCCATCATCCACATGTCCAGCTGATGTGATTTCATCCACTCGGAGGTGAACACAATACTACTTCATAGATAGGATTTTCCCCACCCTGAGTCAGTCCTCTACTGATGGGATTTCTCTCACTCGGAGGACTGTGTCTGTACGCTCTACAGATAGGATTTTCCCCACCGAGGCATTAATGTAGACATGCTTACATGCTCTTCCTTGGCCATCCTACGAGAGTCGAAACCCTCCGCTGATGGGATTGCCCCTACTCGGAGTCCCCACTCTGCTGCAGGTATTTTTTCCTCTCAGAGCTCCCGTTTGATATTCTGCTAATGGGATTGCCCCCATTCAGAGATGTTCGTGAAGCATCCTTGAGAAGATAATTGGACTTATGACCATATGAGAATGATATGTCGAGGGAATAATCCAAACAAAAAAAAACCTCATAGATATACCTTATTTCGTATATAGTCATAGTCCTATTGGACCTGTAAAAATTGGTCTAAAGTGAGAAAAATCTCATCGACAGATTAGAGGCATTTTTCCCGAGTAGGGCCTCTACCCGGCGACGATCCGCTACCTCTAACATGAAAGTAAACCCATCAACAGAATTATCCTCTTATGTGGGGGATATCCCATCAACAGGCCTGTCACCCGGGTGAGGACACATCCCAACATCAGAATATGGAAGGAACCCGGCAGAGGGAAACTACAGGGGGTTCATCCGCCCGTAGGTTCAGATGAGGGGAGCCCTAATATCAGTGTTCTGAATGGGGGCACATCCCATTAGCGGAATATCAGACGGGGGCTGTGAAAGGGGAAAATTCCTGCGTAGAATGGGAACTCCGAGTGGGGGCCCATCCCACTACGTAGGGTTTCAGCTCTCGCAGGACAACTGAGATAGGCCCGTAGGCATGTCTACATTGACACTTTTGAGTGGGAGGAATGTAACTCCTATGGTATTGATAATGCAATTAAACTATAAATTTAGCTATTAATAAGTTGGATTAGTAGTATTGTCCTATTTCAGAATAAGACTATAATTGGAGGATGGATGAAATTAAGCAATCAATGCTATATACATATGAAAGATGGAAGGATTTATATAAAGCTCTACAAATTTCATATTCAAGCTAACAAAGAGCTACTAGGAGCAAATTACATCTAACTCCACAAGATCAAGCTATTACAAGTCATATCAAGCTATCAAGAACATGAAGGAGCCAAAGGACTTTTGAGCTACAATTTCATATTAAATAGATACAATATAAGTAATCAAATAGTGATTTTTATTATCACATATTCGGCGGTAGTAGGATGTTACAATTCAATTTTTGGGAAGAAATTCCATTCAACCACCTCATCCTACCATCATGTTCCCCTTCGACCAGTTTTATCCAGATTAGGTTGTTTGAGACAGATTACCCAGTTTTTATTCTGTCTCTAGCTATGCACTAGTTTCTGTGTCAGCAGTGTAAAATACCTAGAGGGGGGGTGAATAGGTGTAAGTGCTAATCTAGAAACTAAATGCGCTAAATGCGGAAGCTTAAAATAATTTTGCAAACACACTTAGTACAACACACAAGTGTAGCCGAATTCCCCGTGAAGGGCTCTGGACTAACTCCTCTTGATTCCCCTAGATATGGGTTGAGGTGCTATATGAAGCTCTTATGGTTAAGTATAAGTGAGGCACACACAAGCAATCCAAGCATATAAGAGATATAGCAATATGAATGATGCAAGGCAACCCAAGCAATATGAATGATAAAGCAATATGAATAATGCAATGCACAAATATGAGAGAGAGAGTTAAAGAGACAATGGATCAAACGCAAACATAAAGATATATTCTGAGGTTCGAGCCCCTAGCTCTACGTCCCCGTCTTCACCGAGAAGGATTTCTAATCTACTAAAGGAGTACCGAACTCCTCTCTCAACCTTACAATGCCCCTGAGGCAATACAACCACAATCCACCTCTACCGAAGAGGGATAAGGCCCGTAGCCAATACAATCACAATCACCTCTACCGAAGAAGGATCCAAACACCACTCCGATCAACCTCTACCAAAGAGGGATACAACAAGTCAAGGAGGGTTTACAACTTGGAGGCTCAATCAACCTCAAACACTTTCTTTTTCCACAAAATAATGATCCTAATAGAATAGGATAGATGATAGCTCAAGTGTGGAAAAACTAGAGTTTTGAAAACAAAACTCAAAGAAAAATACTTGAAAAAACTCTTGGTAAAAGATATAAATGAAGAACAAACCAAATCTCCCAAAATTTTATTTTCTTTGATTTTTCAAAAACTCTAAAACAAAACAAAAATGAAATCTTTTTAGCTCTAAAACACTTTGAAAACTTCTTTTAAACTCTGGAGAAACTAGGAATTTTTCTTATTAAAAACCTTGACCAAAATCCCAAAGGAATGGGGTTTATATAGGCCAAAATCAGAAACTAGCCGTTAAGCTGATCTGGCAGCCTGACAGGCTAGCGGTCGCCGGCCGGCCGACCGCCAACGGTCAGAAATATGACCGTTGGGGCAATCCGGTCGACCGTCCGGCCGACCGCCCAGATACAGAGAGCAAAGCTCTCTGGTCCGGTCGGCCGCCTGGCCGACCGTCCCTGTGTCTACCAAACGTGCACAAGCCTGTGCACGTCGGTCGACCACAAGGTCGACCGGCCTTTGGTGCGGTCGACCTGTGCGGTCGACCGACCTGGCCTGTCAGCCACAGTCCTGGGTCAGAAACACATGTTAAAAATATTTCTAAAAATCTTTTAAGTCTTGTAAAAATACCCAAAAATAGTTTTATCATTTTGCATTGATATATAAACATGTGATAAACATTTTAACTCAAATATCAAGCATATGAAACCATTTTTGTGTCTTATCATTTTTACCAAAAATCAAAACTTGTATTTTATCAAACTTGGATTTTTCAATACATGAATAGGAAAGTCAAAATAAGTTTGTTTAGAAAGTTTTAAGCATGCATGTATAGAAAGAATACATCTACTATATATATAAACCATTTAAACTTATTTTGATCAATCTATTCATGAAAACAAATATCGGTTAAACTAAAAATCGAAAAACCATAAAACGTGTGTGTTGTGCACTTGAGCATATCAACTATTCTTATCTTTACACATGGATCTAAAACTCAAACTAAACTATGGATACCTAAGTCTTCTTGATGATCTTCCATCTTCAAGTCGACTCGGTCCAAACTCCGTGATCCAACGAGCAAGGCTATGTATGATCTTGATGCTCGGGCCCTGGAATCACCATGTGAAAGCTTCCAAACTCTTCTTTTTAAAGCAATCACCAATTAATATCTTGTTACATGATCTAAAACTAAAATCACAAGATTATTAGTAAACATAACTACATGAGTTAATCATCATCAAAACTAGAGAGGAAGGCCTCCGGGCCAACAAGCAGTTCATGATCATCTAGCACCACTTGGGTGTACTTTATTTTCATATCTATTCACCTTTTGTTTCCCATATCTTGAGCTGATTTTATATTCAAATGAGTTGTACCCTGTTGCTTTTTGCATCTAGAAGTTTTTTAGGGATTTGACACTGTGCTGCAAAAATAGCTGTCAATAGCCTATTTTCTAAATATATACTATCACACTCTCTTGGCTATTGCACAGTAACCGTTGGGTATATAATTTTGAAGAGAATTAGCTCTCCTTCTCTTCATCTTACAGCTGCCCATTTTCTTTCATGTTAGAACTGCAGCAGGACATTTAATGCTCAGATCTGTTCACAGTATTGAAATCTTTTCTTGCAGCTGCATTTAATGCTTTGTAACGGGCAAAAATTCTTACTTCTCTTCTTTCCAACGGGTGGACTAAAACTGTTGATTTTTTCTTGTTTGTATACACCTTCATTCATTACATAATCAAGAAAGCAAAAAAAGAAAGAGAGAACTCCACCAAAATTTTCAGAAATGCAAAACTGAGCTCTTTTACCTTCAATCTAAAATTTTCAGATCTCCAGTAGTTGAGCCAATCATTCTTATTCAGGTTCTCATCTTCAGAAATGTTCTCAAGCATTCAATACTAGAGGATTTCATTACTTAATTCTATATTGATTGGAGAACCTCTACATTAACTTTTATACTCACTATTGATTCCCAATGCTACTATTTTCAGATTCCTTGTGCCAATTTCTTGTTGATAATATTTAGCACTATATGATTGCATAGAGTCTCCAATTGTAACATCTATCTGTTTGCCTCAAATAAGAGGTGGTGTGTAAAAACCAAGATTGGTAAGTATCTTGGTGGTTGTAAATTCAAGATCAGGTAATATCTTGGTGGTGTGTAAAATCTAAGATTGGTAAGTATCTTGGTGGTTGTAAATCCATGATCAGGTAGTATTTTGATAGTGTGAAAATTCAAGCTCAAGGAAGAGTCTTAGTGGTTGTAATTCTTGCTTCAAGGAGAAGTTTATAGTGGATTTGTAAATCCTAAAGTGGAGATCCCTAGGTGGTGACTGTAGGGGAGTTTCCCGAACCACTCTAAAATTATTGTTTGATGCTTGTTGCTTATTCTTGTTGATCATCTGCTGAGTTATATTTACATTATGCTATTCTGCTATTTTTAGTTCTCTTTTACTCATACCACCAGACTGTGCTATCCTACCATCAGACTGTGTTATCTTACCAGCAGACTGGGTGATCCTATTAGTCTAAATTATTTTACTGTTTTATTATTATGTGTTAATTTTTAATTACCCTTGACCCTATTCACCTCCCTCTAGGGTCCAACAATTGGTATCAGAGTATTGGTACTCTTATTTTAAGTTTTACATCCTAGAGATTGATCCTATGGCTTCCACTAGCGATCTTATTCTATCCGAGGGGAGATCTAACAATAATGTTTATTGGTACTAATTATGCATATTGGCAAGCATACACGAGGATTCATATTCAGTCTATTGATTAAAAAATTTAGGACATGATTGAAATAGTTACACCTCTCCTACCATAGAGGTTGATAATAAGAAGGTTCCTAAATCCTGGTCCGAATGGGATGAGAAGATTTTTTCTTTTGCTAACTTAAATTCTAAAGCTATTAGTTATAATATAAATGGTTTGTCTTGCAAAGAATTTCATAAAGTAATGAATATTACACGTACTAAAGAAATGTGAAATTATCTTGAAGTCACTCATGAGGGGACTAATGAAATCAAGAATAGTAAAATAAATATGCTTACTCAAGAATTTGAATCTATTCAATTGTTGCCTAACGAGTCTATTGATGAATTTCTTAATAGGTTCAAAAGTATCACCAACAATCTTCAATCTCTTGAAAAAGTCATTACTTATTTTGAAATGAACAATAAAGTATTGAGATCTCTACTCATGGAATACAATAGTATCATCAATCCCATTGAGATATACAAGGATATCATCACTCTTCTTTTCCAAGAATTAATGGAGATTTTGAAGAATGCGGAGATCAAGGTGAATCTTCAAAGAAGAGAGCAAGATGATGCCATGCAATTGAAAAAGAAAAGTATAGCTCTTAAGGGAACACAATATGAATCTTCAAGTGAAAAAAGTACAAATGAAAATGATGATCTTGGCTTTCTCATTGAAAGGGCCAACAAAATGATAAGAAAAAAAATCAACAAAAGGAGAAGCTTTCAAAGACCAAATGGAAGAAAAGATGATACTGGATCTACAGATTGCTATGAATGTAATAACCCCAGCCACATTAAGAAAGATTGTCCCAACTTGGAAAAAAAAAAAGCTAAAGAGTTCTTCAAGAAGGAAAAAGCCTTGTATATTGGATGGGACAAATCAGAACCAAGTGATTCCAAAAAATGAAGAAAAGATAAAGCAAATTTGAGCATTTCAAATGGGAATGTGTGGTTCATGGCGGACAACAAACAGGTAACACTTGATGACTATATTATTTCTGAAGAAATAGAAAATACCTATATTAAGCTAGTTGGAGACTACAAAAAACTTTCAAAACATTTTACTACTTTGTAAAATGAACATGCATCTTGTCCATCTATGTATGAAAATATTTTGAGAGAGAAAAATAAATTGCATGTTAAAGTTTTAGAACTAATGATTTAAAGATCCATTTGAAAAGATTTACTGATGTTGCTTTCACTTCTAGTGTTGTTCATATGCAGAATCAGACTAGTAGAACATGAACAGGTCCTGTTAGGATACCATCCTACCAACAACAGACTGTCAGGATGTCATCCTCCCAATATAGATATCATGATTTTCATTATCATTCATATCACAACAATGTTTCAAATCTGATTGCACTTATTGTATGAAGAGAAGTCATGTTAGCACTTCATGTTTTATTAAGAAAAATTTTTATGCCATGATGTATCTTAAATGGGTGCCAAAATAAGATACTAACATTCAAGGACCCAAAAGACATTGGGTACCTAAAAGTATATCTCAAAATTTTCTTCTAGGTATCCAACCATCCTCAACGTAGAAGAAAATGATATCTTGATAGTGATTGCTCAAGACATATGACTGGAGATCTAAATCTTTTTGCAACCCTATCAAGTTGTAAAGGTGACATGGTCACCTTTGGAGATGATGGTTAAGGTAAAATCATTGGCATCAGAACTATTGGTAAAAAATCTTTTCCTATTGAGAATGTATTGCTTGTGGATGGTTTTGAAAGCTAATCTTATTAGCATTAGTCAATTATGTAATAAAAGTATGAATGTCATTTTTAGACCAAGTAAATGCATTATCATTGATTGTGAAGAAAATCTTTTATTTGATGCACTTAGAAATAAAAATGTCTATACTATTGATATTATTAATTTAACTAACCAAAATGTCAAGTGTTTAGCCGCTTTAGAAGATGATACTTGGTTATGGTACAAAAGACATGGACATGCTAATTTTGATCTTATATCAAGATTGTCCAACAAAGGGCTTGTATGAGGACTTCCCATATTGAAAAGCCCAAAGAGGTAACTTGTGATGAACGTAAAAAGAACAAGCAAGTGAAAAATTCTTTTTATTCATTAAGTGAAGTATCAACTTCTAAACCCTTACACTTTTGCATATGAACTTATTTGGTCATATGAGCACTTCTAGTTTGAATGAAAAATATTATGTTTTTATTACTGATGATGATTTTTCTTATTTTACATGGGTTTTATTTTTGAGTCATAAATGTGAAGCTTTCAATCTCTTTAAATATTTTTGCAAAAGAGTGGAAAAGAAAATTGGCTTTTCTATTATCAAAATTCATAGTGATCGTGGAGGTGAATTGAAAATGAGAATTTTACTGAGTTTTGTCTCGATCATGGCATTGCACACACTTTTTCAGCACCAAGAACACCACAAGAAAATGATGTTGTTAAGAGAAAATATATAACTTTACAAGAAATGGCACGCACTATGTTAAACTCTTTTGTTTTACCAAAATATTTTTGGGCGAAAGCAGTTAACACCGCTTGCTATGTTTTGAATCGTATTATTATTCGTCCTATTTTGAAAAAACTCCTTAAGAACTTTTCCTTGGAAAACCCCAAATATATCTTATTTTAAAATTTTGGATGTAAGTGTTTTGTTCTTAATACTAAAGATAATTTGAGTAAATTCGATTCCAAGTCGGATGAAGGTATATTTCTTGGCTATTCCTCTACTGGCAAAGTTTATAGAGTGTTTAATAAACGCTCATTAAATATTGAGAAATCTACACATGTAAGTTTTAATGAGACTAACATTCATATTTCAAAGATTATTGAAGATGCAGATATTTCAGGTTCTGGAGACCCTGGTAGAATCGATCCTATCAGTAGGAATTCTGATCCTACCAGTAGTGAACAAACTTATAATGAACAGAAATCTAAGACCTTAGAGCATATTGATACTCCAAATACATCTTATCCAGAGCTGCCTAAGTCTTGGAAGACCATTAAAGATCATCTAACTGACTTGATTATAGGTGATGTATCAAAATGGGTAAAACTCATTCTCAAGCTCATTGTGAATGTTCTCATTTGATTTTTTTTATCTCATATTGAGCCTAGAAATATTAATAAAGCTTTGATTGATGAGTTTTGATTTTTAGTCATGCAAGAAGAATTGAATAACTTTGATATAATGTTTGGAATGTTGTACCAAGACCCAAAAATTGTTCTGTCATTGGCACCAAATGGGTTTTTCGTAACAAGCTAGATGAGAGTGGCATTGTTACTATAAATAAATCTAGACTTGTTGCCCAAGAATACAATCAAGAGGAGGGAGTAGATTTTGATGAGACTTTTGCTCATATTGCTAGATTAGAAGCAATCCATATGCTTCTAGCCTATGCAAGTTTTAAAAACTTTCGATTATTTCAAATGGTTGTCAAAAGTTCTTTCTAAAATGCTTTCTTGAATAAAGAAGTTTATGTTAAGCAACCTCCAGGTTTTGAAGATTGTAATTTTTTGAGTCATGTTTTCAAATTGAAAAAGGGTTTATATAGTTTAAACAAGCACCTCGTACTTGGTATGAAAGATTGTCAAAGTTTCTTATTAAAAATGATTTTTCTAAGGAAAGATTAATACTACTTTGTTTAGCAAATATCTTGACCAAGATATATTGTTAGTTCAAGTCTATGTTGTTATTTTTGGTGCTATTAACGAAGTTTTATGTGAAGATTTTTCTACAAAAATGTAACAAGAATTTGAAATGAGTCTCATGGGAGAACTCAATTTCTTTCTTAGATTGCAAATTAAACAAGGAAAGAATGGAACTTTCATCAACCAAAGAAAATACGCTCGTGAACTTGTGAAGAAGTTTAAGTTAAAGAACTCAAAGGAGATGGCTACTCCAGTGAGTACTTCAACCAAACAGACAAGGATGCAAATGGTAAGAATGTAGATGAGAAACTTTATAAAGATATGATTGGTAGTCTATTTTATCTAACTGCTAGTAGACCTGATATAATATTTAGTATTTGTTTGTGTGCGCGCTCTCAAGTTTCACTTAAGGAATTACATCTACATGTTGTAGAAAAAATTATTAGATATGTTAAAGGTACTTTAGACTTTAGTCTATTTTATCATAAGTATACTAGTTTTGATCTATTAGGATATAATGATGCAGATTTTGCCTGAAGTAAAACTAATAGAAAGAGCACAAGAGAAACGTGTCAATTTCTTTACCATTCCCTTGTATCTCGTTTAGTAAGAAACAAAATTGTGTTACACTTTCTACTATAGAGGCAGAGTATATTGCTGCCTTATTATGTTTTGCACAAAGTTTATGTATGAGGCAAACTTTGCAACACAATGGTATTCAATTTGATACAACTAGTATAATATGTGATAATACTACTGTAATTAACTTATCTAAAAATTCTATTTTGCATTCTCGCACTAAGCACATAGATGTGAGACATCACTTTTTAAAAGTCATGTTGAATGAAAATATCATATTAGAATTTATTGACATCGACTATCAACTTGCTGATATTTTTACTAACCCTTGCCAGTGGGATAATTTTGCAATATTCGCAGAAATTTGGGCATTTGCATAATAGAATAATTCTTATTGCTAACTTCTTTTTAAGTTATTATGATTTTCGCATTCTACCAGCGGATCCTACAACTGGAGTACATTATATCTTTGCTACATATTTTTTGACTTAATCCTTTTCTTAGTCAAAAGCTGCTGTGGATCACACCCACTCTTTCATATTTATTTCGTCCATCACCCTTCATAAACCTCCCATGTGTTACTTCCTTTACCTAAGAAAAACCTAATTATCCATCATTTCATCTTCTGATATCCCCAATCCTTCTTCTCTATCATGGCTGGGCCTGCCGAATCCAATTTGGTCTCAACGAAGAGAATATGCATCTCTTCATCACAGTTATCAACTGGAAAAAGAACAAGGCAACTGTTATCTCTAAGTTCTTGCCATCATACACCTGTTCTCTTAAGGATCACCATGAAAAGCATAGTGTAAAGAAGAAATTTAAGGAAGGTAGTGTGAAAAATCTCACTAAGGAAGAACAGATCTACCTAATTTGTGATGATTTTAAGGGATTTTATAATGAATTCTACAATGGTCCATGTATCATTGAAGGTATGTGGATTTCACCTCTATTTTATATTACCTTCTAGGTGAGTACTTTGATTTTATTCATCTCAAGAAGCTTGTCAGTGAAAGAATTCTATTTTATCCAAATCCGGTTGCTATGTCTATGCTAATCTTCGGATCAGGATGAGTCCTTTTACTCTCTACTCTCTGGTCAGAGGGACCTTGATTACTCCAGGTTAAACCCTAATCGAAGCCATTTTGGGTATTTCTACCACTGGCCCTCAGATTTTTGGTGAGGATTTTGCAACACTCAACTGGAATAGTTCTGAAGCACTCTCCTTACTGTTTGGGGTAAGAGTTGATAAAATTACTAGTTTTAAGAGTTCATTTTCTATCAAATGTCTGACTCTCATGGCACATGTGCTGGAAAAAATAGCACATTTTAATTTTCTGCCTCAAGGAGGACACTTTCACACTATCAAGATAGATTGTTTGCTATTTTTTATGCTATGCTTACTCTAATTGAGTTCAATTTGCCAAATTTCTTTTCGAATTCCATGATTATGCCTCGTGAACAGCTTGATTTTCCTTATTTATTAAATAAAGTGTTCACTTTTTATGGCATTGATCTTGAGAATGAAACTCCTTCCTTAGGAAAAGAAAGTTCTGGGTGAACCATCATCAACAGGATGTTTCCTCCAAGACACAACTTTAACAAGATTATGAATAGTGAGTCTGAATCTGAGGAGAATGCTAGATTGAAGAGTAGTAACCATGGGAAACTACCTGGTGGAAAAAGGAAGAAAGACGATTTAGAGGGAGAGGAAGTTGTTGATGTAACTTCATATTCTAAAGCAGAATCTGGTGGAAAAGCCTGTCAGCAATAGTACACTGGAATTATGAAGGAAGTTACACAATTGAAGAATAACTTCAGAAAACTGCAGAAGTCTGTACAAAGTGACTTATCTGAAATCAAGGAAAATCTCAGGTTATTATGTTAGAAATTGGGTCACAAGTACTTCACAAAGGTAAGTTATCCTGGTACTAGTGAGAAAATTTCTTCTGCTAATGATTCCTCTAACTCTGATGATGGAACTTTTGTTTCACCTAAGGCACAAGAGAATACCTTAGGTAAGGGCAAGAGGCCTTGGACTCGCTCCTCTGCTAAAAAGACTTTCATTGTTTTTTGATCAGTCATACTATCGACTTTTCATGTTGGTCTCTAATAACTAACTAATACTCATGTTTTACTTTACCTATTCCTATGCTTACTGCTATCGTGCTACATATTCTCATACTTATTGTCTACATAATCATAGCTCCCTGCTTGTTGTTTTCATATGACATGCTACTCTATTCCGCCATGCATGTTTCCCTTTTTTATTTTTACTGATGTTGAAGGGGGAGAAATATGTTGATTGGTGTCGATTGTTCATTGGGATTCATGTAGTTATGATACATGTGTACATGTCTAAATGAATAAAATTTGCTTATATCATAGTCACAAACATGCACATATATATGGAAACATGCTCATGTTAAACACATTGATATGTTCAGACGCTACATTGCTGATAAGTTCAGATATATTGTGTGAGTTATCAAGTGTTGCTCACCAACAAATGTGCGTGTTATATTTGAGGATTGATTTCATACACAAACTTGTATATTTAAGTTCGTGAAAATTTTTGTTGCCATGGATTGAATTTAACAGGGGAGATTTGCTCTCAAACGACTTTTGGCACATTGGCAGGTAAATAGGAGAGCTTCAAAGGTAGTAATAAACTTTTTCCTATTTACAGTGATATTATCTTTCCAATCAAATTTATAAGTTTCATCATCAAAAAGGGGGAGATTGTAACTCTTATGGTTTTGATGATGTAATTAACCAATAAATTTAGTTACTAACAAGTTGGATTAATAGTGTTGTCCTATTTCAGGATAAAACTATTGTTGGAGGATGGATGGAATTGAGCAATCAATGCTATATACATATGAAGGATGAAAAGATTTATATAAAGCTCTACAAATTTCATATTCAAGCTAATAAAAAGCTACTAGGAGCAAATTACATCTAGCTCCACAAGATCAAGTCATTACAAGTCATATCAAGCTATTAAGAGCATGAAAGAGCCAAGGACTTTTGAGCTACAATTTCATACAAAAAAGATACAATATAAGTAATCAAATAGTGATTTTTATTTTCAACATATTTGGCACTAGTAGGATGTTATAATTCAATTTCTGGGAAGAAATTTTATTCTACCACCTCATCCTACCACCCTGTTCCCCTCCTACTAGTTCTGTCCAGGACAACTGTCTGAGAACAGGTTACCCAATTTTTATTTTGTCTCTACCTGTGCACTATTTTCTGTGTCAGCAGGTCATGGTCATATAGCATCACTTGGGATGTACTTTATCTTTGTATCTATTCACCTTTTGTTCCCCATATCTTGAGCTGACTATTGCATTCAAGTGGGTTGTACCCTGTTGCTTTTTACAGCCAGCAGTTTTTCAGGAATTTAATACTGTGCTGCAAAAATAGCTGTCAATAGCCTCTTTTCTAAAACCTATACTGTCACACTCTCTTGGTTATTGCACAGTAATCATTGGGTATATAATTTTGGAGAGAATTAGCTCTCCTTCTCTTCATCTTACAGCTGTACATTCTTCTTTCATGTTAGAACTGCAGCAGGATATTTAATACTCTGATCTGTTCATAGCATAGAAATATTTTCCTGCAACTGCATTTAATACTTTGTAACGGGTAAAAATTCTTACTTCTCTTCTCTCCAACGGGTGGATTAAAACTGTTGATTTCTTATTGTTTATCTACACATTCATCCATTCATTACATAATCAAGAAAGCAAAAAATGAAACAGAGAACTCCACCAGAATTTTCAGAAAAGTAAAATTTGAGCTCTTCTACCTTCAGTTTTAAATTTTTAGATTTCCAGTAGTTGAGCCAATCATTCCTATTCAAGTTCTCATCTTCAGAAATATTCTCAAGCATTCAATACAAGAGGATTTCATTACTTCATTCTCTATTGATTTGAGAATCTCTTCATTAACTTCTATACTCTAGATTCTTATTGCTACTGTTTTCAGATTCCTTGTGCCAATTTTTTATTGATTGCATAGAGTCTCCAATTGTGACATCTATCTTGATTTGTTCATTGAGCTTATATTAGTTCTCTTTATTCTGTTTGAGAATAAACCTTATTGTCATCTTCATTGTTGTTTGCCTCAAGGAAGAGGTGGTGTGTAAAATCCAAGATTGATAAGTATATTGGTGGTTGTAAATCCAATATCAGATAGTATCTTGGTGGTATATAAAATCCAAGATTGGTAAGTATCTTGATGGTTGTAAAACCAAAATCAGGTAGTATTTTGGTGATGTGAAAATTCAAACTCAAGGAAGAGTCTTAGTGGTTGTAAACCTTACTTCAAGGAGAAGCTTTATAGTGAATTTGTAAATCCTAGAGTGGAGACCTCTTAGGTGGTGGATGTAGAGGGTTTTCCGAACCACCCTAAAATTATTTTTTGATACTTGTTACTTATTCTGGTTGATCATCTGTTGAGTTATATTTACATTCTACTATAATGTTATTTTTAGTTCACTGTGCTATCCTACCATCAGACTGGGTAATCCTACTAGTCTAAATTATTTTATTATTATGTGTTAATTTTTAATTACCATTGACCCTATTCACCCGCCTCTAGGGCCTAACAGGAAATCCCATCAGCAAAGTGTGCTGTAACCCCCAGCCTTAGATGTACGTGTCACGGTATTTGTATGTGATATGGTGTATACTTATTATTTGACCTTCCTAATAGTCAGATTGAATTAGTTTCAGCTCCATATATCATTTTTCAATATTTTAGATTTTTTATAATTATTTTTGAAATTTTTCTAGATTATTTTGGAAAATCTCCGATTCATTGTCGACCGATACCGATAATCAGCTTTTTGATTTTTAATTCACAGATAATTCTTAAAATCATATTTTCTATTTTAGCATATTTTTGGGGATTTTCTGAATTACTAGAAAATTCGGCTAAACCGATGTCGACCAGTATCACCTCTACACACATTCACCAGTACATGCAGACGTACAAGTAACTATACATGCACACACATATACACAAACTATACATATATACACTAATACACACACACACACACACACACACACACACACACACACACATATACTTATATACACTTACCTACACACCTAAACACACTTGAACATGTACATTAACACACATATTTTACGCATACACACACGCACTCATGCATACATCCATGCACACACATGAATTAAGGCACATACCTATTTATACACACACACACATACCTACACGTAAGCACCCAACACTCACATTCATGCATGCACATTAATATACAACACACATCCACACTCTCACGCATAAATATGCAAAGAGAAAGAGAGTGCTCATGCTAGGGGATGGCAGCGGGAAGCATGGTGATGGCAGAGCTCGCTGGAGAAGAGGAGGAGATCGGGCAACGCTGGCAGCTTGACAGAGACCGCAGTGGCTCCGGCAGAGGGTGGTGCGCCAGGGTGTGCTCACGGTGGAGAGAGGGATGTAGGGTGAGAGAGGCAAGGGGGAGATGGTCGTGGATCATGTCAGAGAGGAGATCAGAGCACGGTGGTGTTGCTTGACTGAACTTGGGTAATGGAGCTTGGCCTGGTGGATTGCCATGGTGCCCATTGCTCGGGCAAGGAGGAGGAGATGGGCTCAGTTATGTACGACAAGAGCGATAAGACGCGGTGATGCGGGGGTTGTCATCGCAAGGAGAGGGAGAAGATGGGCTCGGCGTAGAGATCTCGAAGCAGTGGAAGGAGGAGGGTGGTGTGTAGCAAGGGAGATGGGTGGCCGGTGTAGGATGATGGGTGGTTGTGCGGAAGAAGGTGGAGGTGATGTGGGAGTCAGAGCGGGTGCAAGGCTTGCGTGTGGAGGCCGGCGGCACTCGCATCGGTGGAGGTGATGACGATGGTGGGTGGTTATGCGAGTTAGTGTCAAGGAGGAGATGGTGCCAGGGAAGAGGTGGCACGACCCTTCCATGTTGATGATGAAGGGTGCGGCTGTGATAGGGAGAATGAAGAAGAAATATGAGTTTGGTTAGGGTATGATTATATAGATGGGATAAAAATTATATGGTTAGGATTATAGATAAGATTGAATGGGTTGTGGGTTTGGATATTGTGTAATGGGTTTGGGTATGGGTTTTAGGTAAATGGGTTAGGCTAAGATTATGCTAATGGGTATGGGTTTTAAGGATGAGTTATTGAGTATAGGCTGTATGGTAATGGGCTTACATGGGCTCAAGAAATAAATGCAAATAATGTGGGCTAATGGGGAAAAAAAAAATAAATAGGAACAATGCTACTAACAAAATGGTAAAATAATATTAATAGAAATAGTAATACTAATTAATAATAATCATAGTAATAATTAACAATAATTATTATTATTATTAACAATAACAATAACAACCATAATAATAATAATAACACTAATAGTAGTAATAATACTACTAACATTAATAATAGTCAATAACAATTACATATTAATAACTTTTAGCATAATTACTAATAACAATAGAAATCGACAACAATTAGTTATCAAAACCTACATAAAATAATAATAACTCTTAATACAAATTATATATACATGTTAAAATATTATTATACATATTAAATCATGTATTATACAGTAGAGATATTTCAATGGTCGTAGTCCGTATAACCAAGATTGCATTCAGGGACACAATCCTATAATGACTCATAAACATGACATTTTTGTGAGGACTGTGATCATGATCACAGGCCTCACGAAATAGTGCATTTTACATGATCGCATTCCTCAGAAATAGGATTATCATTATTTTGTGAGGATCACGATCTTAGTCGCAGCCTTAGAAATAAGGCATTTTTGTAAGGACTGCAAGACTGTGACTAGTCGCAGTCCTCTATACTACAATTATTTTGTGAGAACTGCGAACATGGTCGCAGTCCTCAGAAAAAAGGCATTTTTGAAGCTTTCGCTTTTTTTGAAGCGATTACTTAGGGCTATTTTCGTCTTTCGCTGCTGATGAGCACTTCAGAACTTGACACGTGGGCACACATCCTTACTTTAGAAAAGTAGGTGGGTGAAGCGAATAAAATTATGTGAGTGGGTTTTTTCGTTTGACTTATGTGACTGAAACAAAATCCCTCTTTAGGTTATTACAATTTTACTAATTATATTAGGTGTAAAGGTTTTCTTAACATGTAATCATAATATTTGTATATTCAGACATTGCCCTTATCAATAATACATGATTCTCATTTTCTTCAATTGATTAAACATATACATTTGTTACATAGTTTTTTTTCAAGATTAGAAAACATTGGTGATGTCTATTAGAATTTTGCAACAGACAAGATTGTCGCCAAGTGTCTTGTCACAAGAAGTTTGTTGGATGAAGAACTCGAGGAATTTTTTGGGTATGTTGTAGGGGCGAATTTATAGGAGGCCCGCAAGGACCATGGCCCTTCTGAATTTGGTAATATTTTCAAGCATTTTTTGATGTCATGATTGTAGAGGGGGGACAAAAATGGAAGATAGAGTTTTTTAACTCTATGATAGGAGTTCGGTGGATCGGGCGGCCGACCGACATGCACAAGGCTTGGATCGATCAACCGCTTGGTCGACCGATGTTGCACGAGGAAGAAGAACCCAGTTGGGTTGTTCAATCGCCTGGTCGACCGACATTTTCAGTAAGTCCTGCAATGACAGAGGGTATTGAGCGGTGGACTGATGATCGACTGCACACTCTTAACATTAAGCTATCAAAGTATCTAAGTATAAACTAAGGATAACCATTAAATAGTATACCCTAAAGCTAGTTTAATTTTATTCATCACTAATCTTCAAGAATTACTAACTGATCATAGGGTTTCAAATAGGCATAGAGTTTCATCAATTTATCTTATAGAACTAGGTTTTAGGTAATGGAGAGATTAGCAAGCTACAAGAGAATTAGTTACTCATATTCATGATGAAATTAAGCATGGTATTTAAAAGTTGCATAAAAGTAATTAAACTAAAATTGAAAAACACAAATAAAAATAGTAAATAGATATGGAAGAAAATAAGAACCTTTATTGAATTTGTCACCAATCTAGTACAAAAGTCTTTTCTTCTTTACAAATCTTTTCCGAAGTAGAAAAACTAGAAATACAATGAAAAATTGGAAAGAAAAGATAATCTAAACAAAACCCTAAACTTGATTCTCTGAAATGCCTCCCCTTTATTGCTCTTCAAAGGTATTTATAGGGGAATTCAGTAGTGGAGTCTCAGTAGAATAGTTCCCCCAAACCGTCACGCATGCGGCCACATAAATACAGTGTTTCCGCGACACAAAAGGAGAAGGTGCGACCTTTTTGTGGAATCTGGGCACACGCTTTGGCGCATGGCTTCATCTCGTTCGTCCATATGAAGATCTATCCTTTTGACTTCTGAAATTTAAAATAACCTTGTTTCCTAGATAACTTAGGAAACAAGTTATCTATAAATCTGAATTTTAAACTTGAATACTTCCTTTATCTTTTACTTGGGGATCAAACAACTTAATTTAAATTGACTTTCTCATATATCTTTAATTTAAGATAGGATAATTTTTGAATTAATATGGGCTTGATGGGCTCTTAAGCTTCTCTTTAACTTGCGGGCCTTTTTGGGGCTTTTTTTTCTCTTTTTGATTATAGAGGCCTGCACATTACTAAATAATAAAAATATTAAATAGCAGTGCTTTAGAAAAAAATAAACATGAAAATGTGACTAAAAGTATGCACTTTTAATGAACAATCACACCTACACACCTATCTTTTACTCGACCTCGAGTAAAACAAAAAAAAATCTAAACTAATCTAATCTAAACTAATTCACTTTCGTACGAATCACGGTTGCACTTAGCATGTGCAACAAGCCGTTAAACCTCTCAGTTACCCCTAGAGGACGAGTGTTGTCTCAAGATGGTTTTTAGTGAATTACATCCACAAAATCTATAAAAGAAAGAAAAATAAAATGTTAGTATTTTTGAAATTCTATTTTTAAAAGAGAAAAATATTTGAAATATTATTGTAAAAATCAAGTAATCTACAAGTTTTAGGATCACCAAATTATTCATTCTTATACTTAGTCTCTATGCAAATATTTATTATCAACTTGTTTAGGATTAAAACTGAATTTCTCACTTGGTCTATTATTTTACCCTAAGTCATATGCATCTTTGTGACCATGAATTTTTGACTTGGGATTCTTCAACTACAACTCTTTTACCTTATATATTAATATATAGACAACCCCTATTTTTCTTTTTTTTTTGAAAGAAGTTCGAAGTATGATCACTTCATTGCCCTTTAAGCATTTCTTTTTTTTAATATGTATAACTCATCTAATTTTCTTTCGTGTAAGTATCAAGACTTCTTAAAGCTCTAATACCTAACTAACTGATTATTAGATGTTCTAATACATATATTATATTTATATTTTTTTTCTAACCTTACCTAATTACCTTTCGCGTAAATACCAAGGCTTTCTTAGGCTAAAGCACCTAGCTAATAATAATTAGGTTTGTTTATATTTTTTCTTTATATATATATATTATATATATATATATATATATATATATATATATATATATTGATTGATTGTAAATGAAAGTGATAAGAATTACCATGTAGCTTTGGGCTAACGGATCGTGTCCACGATGAGAAATACGATAGAAGCTTTTCGGTGTTGTTGTTAAGTAACAAAGAATGGAGTTGATATTTTTCTTTTTTTTTATGTTGAAAAAGAGAATGGAGAGTAAGGAGATGATTAAAAGAAAATTTACAAACTTATAGAAGGCCTTGGAAAAGGTGATTTTTTTTAAAAAGCTTGAAGAGTGATTTGTTGTTTTTAAATAAGAAGAAGATCTGGGCTCACTATCTCACTACTCAACGATGTGTTCTTCTCTTAAAATTCTTAGTGCCTCAACTTGATCATAGGCAAAAACTTACGCTTGAGTTTAAAAAGTTTTAAGCATAGCACATAAGATTATTTGGAAAAGTTAACTCTTTTTCTTAAGAAATCATCTTGAATTGAATGTTAAATCATCAAGTCTTTATAAAATAAAAACAAGTTCAAGTGATATTTTTAAAAGAAATAGAAGTTTAGCAATCCAAACCCATCCTCATATGCCTTCAAGAATACTTTCAAAGAAGAAAGGCTTAGTTTAGGCATGCATGTGATTCCATTGGGTCTTTACATCAAAGCCATTCAAAAACAAGAGGGATCGAACAGAGGGATGATAGTGAGCCCAGAAAATAAATTTAGCTACTCATGGAAGATGAAAAACAAGATATATAAATAAGCAAGACATACCCGTGAATTGGAGTGAAGAAGAGATAGCTTGATCCTTTATTGATATCACTTCAATCTTCAGATTATAATAACTCTATTCATCTCTCTCACTAATATTTGACTGAACTACAAACTAGAAAACAGAGATATAACTTCTCTATACTATCTAACAAAGAACCTAAATCTTAAAAATAAAGAGAAAAATTAAAACTAAATTTCGGTCCCTTCTCTGAAAATATAGTATTTATAGGCAAAAACCAAACGGGGGAGGTCGTACAAAGATAGGGGAGCAAACGCTCCCCCAACAAACCCTAACAAGCCGCGAAAAAGCGGCTATGGTCATGTTTTCGCGGCCTTGGTGTGGCCAGGTGACCACACCAAGTTGGTGGGTCTCGCTCGTTTGGTGATTCCCCTTTATCTTCTGCTGATTTTCTCGTTTCAGCTCCAGAATTTGACGAAACAGCCTTTGATCTTTGGCTTTAACCACTTGATTTGGAAATATTCATTTTAACTGATTTTCAACCTATCTGATTTGCCATGATCTGCCCTGATTTCCTGATTTTGAATTAATTCTGAATTAAATCAGAATTTGATGGGCTTTTGGGCTCGTTTCTCTTTCCTATCCTTTAGCAATGCGCCTGCATTTTATGAAGAAAAATAGGACTTATTAATATGATTTATTTAGATAATAAGCATGGTAATGTGACAATATATATGCAATATATGTGACCAATCACACCCCACACTTATCTTTTGCTCGCCCTTGAGCAAAACATCAAAACTAATCCTAATCAATTATTAGACCACTTTTGCAGGTCACTCGATTGCACTGAGCATGTGCAATAAGCCGTTAAACCTCTAGGTTATCCCTAGAGGACGAGTTTTGTCTCGTGAAAGTTTTCAGTGAATTGCACCGACAAAATCCAAAAAGAAAGAAAAAAATGTTAGCATTTTCGAAAAGTATTTTGAAAAGATAGAAAATATTTGAGGTATTGTTGTAAGAGTTCAATTAACCTATAAGTTAAAAGAAAATTGAATTTTTTATTTCTAAACTCAGTCTCTATTCAATTACATGTCCTCAATCAAAGTAAGGAGTCAAATTATATTTCTCATCTAGTTTATTACTTTACCCTGAGTCATATGCACCATCGTGACCGTGAAGTTTGACTAAGGGTTCCTTAACATTAACTCTTATGCCTTATTTATATTTATTTTTGGTGGTATTTATTCATCAATTCTATTAGGCTTTCTAATCTACCCATGTAACGAGCCTTTAGTCGGTGACGCCGAAACCAAACGGTTTTAGGGCACCAGGTGAGAAAATACCCCTAAGAACTTAAACACTCGAGCAGACAAGGCCACGAAACCAAGGGTGTTTATTTATAAAATGAACCCCTTTAGGCGTGAATACTTATGCTTCATAAGGCACAAATACCCAGCTTAATCAGAGGATTTATATATATATATTTTTTCAAACTTATCTAATTATCTTTTGCATAAATATCAAGGCTTGCTTAGGCCAAAGCACCTAGCTAATCAATATTTAAATTTGCATATATATTTTTTTTCCATTTTTGTATATAAGGCATAAGAATTTTTGTCTTTGAACTCTAAGTGTGTAAGTGTATAAAGTGTGCATATTTCTTCAACGTAAAGATGAAGACTAAATTACTTTCATCAATTTTCTTCCTAACCCTGAAAATCAAACAAGTTATCTTATTTTGACCAAGTATAAGAATCCTAATTATGATTTTTCTATTCCTTAAAATTTACTTAATTTCTTACAAAAGATATATCAAAATATTGTTTTTATCTTTCAAAAAGTTATATATATATATATATTTCTTCTTTGTTTTTTTAGTTATATTAATCATGTTAGAGCCATATATATATATATATATATATATATATATATATATATATATATATATATATATATATATATATATATATATATATATATAATATATATATATATATATATATATATATATATATATGTTTCATTTTTTTATATATTAGTCATGTTAGAGCCCTCCCCCACACTTATCTCATACATTGTCTCCAATGTATGAAAGAAATGTATAGATGTATAAAATGGAATGTAAAAGAGGTGCATATATATTGTAAAAAAATATGTACAGCATCATGTTTCTCCCACACCTAGATCTTTTTCGGTCTCATCCCTCTAGCTCTTTTCCCATCATTCCAATGGATTCTCTTTATAGGGCATAGTGGGAACGCCAATCTTTTTGTCATTTTAGCTCATTTTCTCCCCAGTCTCGCCTTCTTTAAACTTTTCTTCCTCATATTTCTACATTAATTATTCAAAAATTAATCATCATCACACTTCTCAGTTGGAACTTTCTCACTATGAATGCCTAGGAATTCTAACTCAGTTCAATACATCTCTTCAAAACTTAGGTCAACACTTTCCCCTGGAGGTGTGTAATTAACCAAAATATTCCTAGTCAGTTCATCCAAACACATGAGTTCTTCTTCAAAGAGGTTTTCAAAGCTTAAGTCAATCGAAGGTTCTTGAATTATATTCTCATGTGATATATCATTAATTGGCTAATTGAAATTGAAGATATTCAAATCAAATTTCCTTTTTTTAAAGGGGATTCTAAAATTAGGATCTCCGACATAAGCCTTCTCATTAATATAATCATATTCATTCTTAAATAATTCATCAAGAAACAGAAACTCAATCTCTATACCTTCACTCTCTTCATCACAATTATTTTCAACAAAATTTTCCTCAAATATTTGGTCTCTTATCTTACGAGGTTATTTTTCTAAATTGAAGACATTGACTTCTCTACTCATGTCCCTAAATGTTAACCTCATAGACCCATTCCTACAATTGATAATAGTATTGGCAGTAGAAAGGAATGGGCGCCCTAGGATAACAGGAGTTTGAGCCCTAGAATTGGACACAGATTGTGTATCAAGGACTATGAAATCAACTGGGTAGATAAACTCCCCAACCCGGATAAGGACATCATTAATTTCCCTCTTTGGAACTTTCACAGAACTGTTAGTAGTTGGATTGTGACTCGAGTTGGACTGAGATCGCCCAACCAGAGTTGTTAATAAACTGAGAATGGAAGCAAGTTAATACTTACTCCCAAGTCAAGAAGTGCATGACTAATCTCGGCTTGTCCTATAGTGCAGGCAATGATGGGACAACCCAGATCCTTGTACTTGACAGGGATCGGACCCGATAGTAGCTCACTAATGTTAGTGGCTAAGAAGACTTTCTTGAGTACATTAGTCTTTCTCTTCTTGGTGCACATGTCCTTAAGAATTTTGCATAGGATAGGCCTTATTGGATGGCACCAAGAAGTGGCACATTTATCTTTACTTGGTTGAAGATCTCAGTTATCTTATCTATGTGTGGATTCCGCTTGTTGTTCTTCAGCTTATTAGGAAATGGTACTATAGGCTTGTACACCTGACTAGCTAACTTATCTATATCAGATTCGTCAGATTTTGAAGGATTGGGACTATATGAGGTGGATGCTTGAGTGTGATTGTACTGAATGGGATTGGATGGTATTGACACTTGATTATCAACTTTCTTTCCCGACCTCAATGTATGAACAGTATTACATTGATTCAATGATTGATCCTCAGCCAAATGAGCTTGTTGAGAATTCTTAGGATTCATTATTGGGTGACTGGGCAAGGTACCCTTTTGCCTCTAATTCTATGGATTGGCTAATAGGTTCATTTGAACCTCTAACCTCTGTATTGTTTGCATGAGGGAATCTTGGTTCTTCATGTACATTTTCATGTTTCTCTCAAAGTCAGTCATTCTCTTTTCATGTTGAGGATTCTAGAATGAAGATTGTGGAGCTTGGTTGGGAAAGTTTTGTTGATAATTTGAAAAATTAAGCGGATGGTTGAGAGAATTATGATGGTGATTAGAAAAGTTAGATTGATGATTCAAAGAATTATTAGAATGATGAAAGTGGCTTGCATGGTTTGATTGTAGGTGGTCATTATTGTGTTGGCTCCATGAGAAATTTGGGTGATTTCTCCAGCCAAGATTATATGTTGGTGCGTAAGGATCATTGTTCGGCCTTGAAAAGGCCGCATTCATTGGTTCAGGATATTATTGCTGAGCTTGAAACACAGGACACTCCTCAAACATGTGATTCATGGCTTGACAGTATGTACAGCCCAGAGTTGAAAATTGGTTTGGGCTGACTTGATTTACTGGACTTAGTTCCTTAATTTTAAAACTTCCAGTCTTCTCTCTAGGTTAGCTAACTTTGCCTCATTAGCTATGGGTGATTCAATTGAATGGAGACTTCCTTTTGAAGAGATGGAGTTTGAATTCTTAGAGCTTTCACTAGTTGGTTCCCATTGAATGGTCTTTTCAGCTAGATTCTCATATAAATCCTATCATTCATTCTCATCCTTCTGCAAGAATCTCCCTTGGCACATGTTTTCTAAGAGGGTCTTGGTTGAGTAGTCTAAACCATCATAAAGAATTTGACATTGTCGTCATTTCTCTATTCCATAATGAGGACATTAGACAAAGAGGTCTTTGAAGCGTTCAAAGTACCTCCAAAATGGTTCACTAGGTTCTTACTTAAACTGCATGATATTTTTCCTAACGAGAGCAGTCTTATGAATTGGGTAGAATTTCTTCAAGAAGATCTTGATGAAACCATCCCAGGAAGTGATAGAGTCGGCCGCTAAGCTATAAAGCCATTTCTTGGTCAAATCTCAACCTAATAGCATCATCTGCAAGGTGTGAGATTTTCATCATTAAGCATACTTCCTCAAATTCTCTTATGAAGAAATAAGTATCTTCAGACTCTAAGTCATAGAACTTAGGGAGTGTGTTGATGAACTGTGGCTTAAACTCAAAGTTGTGTTCACCAACCGATGAAAGTTGGATGCAGGATGGAGGTGAGGTTCTAATGGGATAGAACCTATCCTGCAAAGATGTTGGTTATGCTATAACCGAATCTGATTTTGGTTCGAACTTGAAAGGTGATGTGTTTCTAGTTAACCTAGATGAATTAGGGTCTCTTGGCCACACTTGCATACACAAACACAATCACAAACAAGTTCACCAATAGTCAGCAAGAGGAAACAACCAAGCCTAGTCTAAGGTAATCTTGACCTAGACAACTCCTAACTGGTTAATTATCCACAGGAAGTATAATGCAGACTTTAACCACAAGCTAATCAGCCAGGTCAGGGAAAAATTGGTGGGAGGTATCCGCGCAAAAGCAACGGGCCTAATTAAGCCAAACACCAGCCTTCAGGGTTCACCCCTCAATCCCTTTCCTAAACATTAATTTGGCAGAAGTCAAATTCTAGCACCTTTCTCCTTAGAATAATCTCCTAGTGAGTTCGAGATGTCCCTAAGGCCAACGTCTATCAGATTTTACTTAGGCTTAGGTTGTGCGTGCTTGGAGATAGTTTGTGGGTTAAGAAAGGGTAATGATTTTCTCACCTTATCTTGATTTGGATTTTGCCCTTAAAATTGATTGTGCAAAGTGTGCAAGATATAGGAAAGTAACATTCAAAAGCAAATATCACCCAAGAATGTTTCCTAAACTATATGCTATGCATACGTACCTTGTCTCCAGTTATCTTTAACAGTAATTGTAAAATAAACATAATTAGACAAATACCTAGAATGCAAGTCTAAACGTTTTATCACTCAGATTACTGTTGGATTAAAAACAGGGATTGTGAATATCAGATACAGTAAGAATAATAACACACAAAAACTTTATTGTTGCAATCAATATGTCCTGCAAAAAAGAGTTTTTTAGTAGTCCACAAATTTTCAAACTTGCGTTGCAATTTCTTGAAATTTTGTTTCCTACTTTCGAGAGTAGAGGTACAGAATAGCAAGTCTTCTCCTGCAAAGCTTGAGTGCTAAATCTGAAACTTGATGTCCCTGAGACAAGACATCAAACTTGTTAGAAAATAATTACACCGTTTCCTCCCCGACAATGGCGCCAAAAATTGATTGTAAAATAAAAGTGATAAGAATTACCGTGTAGCTTTGGGCTAACGGGTCGTGTCCACGAGGAGGAATACGATAGAAGCTTTACACTGTTATTGTTAAGTAACAAAGAATGGAGTTGGTGTTTTTCTTTATTTTATATTGAAAAAGAGAATGGAGAGTAAGGAGATGATTAAAAGAAAAAATGCAAACTTAGAGAAGGCCTTGGAAAAGGTGATTTTTTTTAAAAAGCTTGAAGAGTGATTTGTTGTTTTAAATAAGAAGAAGATCTGGGCTCACTATCTCACTACTCAACGATGTGTTCTTCTCTTAAAATTCTTAGTGTCTCAACTTGATCATAGGCAAAAATTTAAGCTTGAGTTTAGAAAGTTTTAAGCAAAGCACATAAGATGGTTTGGAAAAGTTAACTCTTTTTTTAAGAAATCATCTTGAAATGAATGTTAAATCATCAAGTCTTTCAAATATGAAATAAAAATAAGTTCAAGTGATGTTTTTAAAAGAAGTAGAAGTTTAGAAATCCAAACCCATCCTTGTGTGCCTTCAAGAACACTTTCAAAGAAGAAAGGATTAATTTAGGCATGCATATGATTCCATTAGGTCTTTACATCAAAGTCATTCAAAACAAGAGGAATCGAAGAGAGAAACGATAGTGAGCCTAGAAAACAAATTTAGCTACTATGGAAGATGAAAAATAAGACATGTAAATAAAGCAAGACATTCCCGTGCATTGGAGTGAAGAAGAGATAGCTTGATCCTTTATTGATATCACTTCAATCTTCATATTACAATCACTTTATTCCTCTCTCTCTCTCTCACTGATATTTGACTGAACTATAAATTAGAAAATAGAGATACAACTTCTATGTACTATCTAATAAAGAACCTAAACTTTAAAAATAAAGAGAAAACTAAAACTAATTTTTAGTCCCTTTTTCTCTGAAAAATACAGTATTTATAGGAAAAAACCAAACGGGGGAGGTTGTACGAAGATAGGGGAAGCAAACGCTCCCCTAAAAACCCTAACAAGCCGCGAAAATGCGGCTATGGCCACGTTTTCGCGGCCTTAGTGTCGCCAGGTGGCCACACCGGGTTGGTGGGTCTCGCTCGTTTGGTGTTCCCCTTTATCTCCTGCTGGTTTTCCCATTTCAGCTCCAGAATTTGACGAAATAGCCTTTGATCTTTGGCTTTAACCACTTGATTTAGGAAGATTCATTTTAATCAGTTTTCAACCTCTCTGATTTGCCATAATCTGCTCTGATTTCCTGATTTCGAATTAATTCTGAATTAGAATTTGATGGGCTTTTGGACTCGTTTTTCTTTCCTATCCTTTAGCAATGGGCATGCATTTTATAAAAACAAATGTGACTTATTAATATGATTTATTTAGATAATAAGCATAGTAATGTGACAATATATATACAATATATGTGACCAATCATATATATATATATATATATATATATATATATATATATATATATATATATATATATATATATATATATATATATATATATATATATATATATTTCCAAAGCACAAGAGTATTTATTTTGAATCCTAAGTGTGTAAGTGTATAAAGTATGTATATTTCATCAAGGTAAAAATCAAGCTAAGTTACTTTTCTATTTTTTTCTCCTAAACCTAAAAATCAAACAAACAATCTTATTTTACTGAGTATTAAGAAATCCTTATTGTTGTTTTTCTATTCCTTAAAATTAACTTAGTTACTTACAGAAATAAATCAAAATATTATTTTCTTTTCAAAAAGTTTTAAGATTTTTTTATTAGTATCAATCTGTATTAGTCTGTTAGTAAAGTTAAAAAAAATTATCTTGTTAATTATGTCACATGTTAGAATGTTAGATGTTACATGTTAGATCCTCCCCCACATCTATCCCATGCATTGTCCCCAATGTATGAATGAATGTACGTTTGCATGGAATAAAGTGTAAAAATAGGTGATGTTATGTTACCGATACATTGAGTCAAGTAGACCCATGGTTGTGTCTGCTTCTGAAACTGATTCCAAGAATGATTTTAAACATTGACTATTTACCTTGAATATACTACCACTCTTAGTGTCACATATTTCTATTGCTCCATATGGAAACAGAGTCTTAACAACTAATGACCATGTCTATCGTAATTTTAACTTCCCTGGAAAAACATGAAACCTAGAACTATAGAGTAACACTTTTTATCTGGGGATAAAAGTTTTTCTCATGATAAATTTATCATGAAAAATCTTAACCCTATCCTTCGTAATCTTTGCATTTTCGTAAGCCTCGTTTCTTAACTCCTCAAGTTTAGAAATTTGCAATTTTTAAGCGCTTGGCCTTATTTAAATCGAAATTTAGTTGTTAATAGCCCATAGAGTCGTGCTCTAACTCAATAGGAAGGTGACAAGCCTTTTCAAACACTAACCTATAAGGAGACATCCCTAGAATTGTTTTAAAGGCGGTCATATATGCCCATAAGACATCTACCAATTTGGTGGACCAGTCCTTTGATTTTAATTCAAAGTTTTCTCCAAGATAAGTTTAATTTGTCTATTAGAGACTTCAACCTGCCTGTTTGAGGGTGGCAAGGTGTGAATAACTTATGTGTTATGGCATTTTTTTACATAAGAGCTTCGAAAATTCTATTGCAAAAATGTAGCTATTATCACTAATTATTACACGAGGGGTTCTAAAGCGTGAGAAACTGTTTTCTTTCAAGAACTTGACAATAATTTTGTTGTTGTTTGTCTTGCAAGGGATAGCTTTAACCGATTTGAATACGTAATCCACAACCACCAAGATGTATTAGTGCCCAAATGAACTAGGAATGGTCTCATAAGGTCGATGCCCCAAACATCAAAGAGTTCTACTTTTAGAATTAGGTTGAGGAGCATCATATTACGTTTTAAAATCCTACCTATTATTTGGCATCTTGTGCACAACTTGCAAAAATTGACTGCATCCTTAAATAAAGTAGGCCAATAGAACCCACTCTGCAATACTTTTTTCACAGTTTTATGGGGACCAAAGTGTCCACTGTATGTAAGCTCGTGATATAAGGCTAGAATACTCTTTACTTCTTCATCGCTAATACATCTCTTAATGATTTAATCGGAACAATATTTAAAGAGATAAGGTTCCTCCCAAATGAAATATCGGACTTGAGACAAGAGCCGATATACATCTCATTTTAACCAGTGAGATGGGGTTTGGTTTAAGACTAAGTAGTTGACTATGTCAGCAAACCATGATTTCTTAAAGGTAGTTAAGAGTTGTTCATCGGGAAAGTTGTCGTTAATTGGCAACTTGTTGGAAAGGGCATTTGGCACATGAGAGAGGTGATCGGTGATGTCATTTTTGACACCCTTTTTTATCTTGAATATTTAGATCAAACTCTTAAAGGAGGAGGATCCAATGAATGAGTTGGGCCTTCGCATTCTTCGTGAGCATTAGGTATCGAAATGCAGAATGGTCTGTGAATATTGTGGTTTTGATCCCAAGTAGGTATGGACGAAATTTTTCCAAAGCGAACATTACTGCCAAGAATTCCTTCTCGGTTGTAATATAGTTCAATTGGGCAATATTAAGAGTCTTACTTAAATAGTAAATCACATACTACTTGTTGTCTATGTGTTGTCCTATGACAACGCCTATGAAAAAATTGAAAGCGTCGCACATGATCTCATATGGTTTGGACCAATCTGGGGCAAAAATTACGTGCGCAGAGATTATTGAAACTTATTTTGATGATAATAAATGTAATTTGTACTATTTTTGTGTATTTTTTAGATATTTGTTAAAAGCCTTGACCACACAAAAATAATCTTATTAGTAGACTTGATCCTTCCTATTAGTAGACTAGACCCTTACTATTAGTAGACTTGACCCTTCTTATTAGTAGACTAATAGGATCGTTAGTCGACGTATCAACTTTATTAGTCGACTTATACATGTTGTAGTCGACTAATAGTTCTCTGCTGGTCGACTAATAATAGTTTTCAGAGACCTGCATATCTGTATCAGTCTTGATATAGTCGACTTGCTTTCTTTATTAGGCGACTAACCCAGTCAAATATGCCTACACTAGTCGACTAACCCCTAACCCCTAGTCGACTTATAGCAGTTTGTAACTATTATACAATTATTGAATTCTGGTATTTTATCCAACGTATTAATATTCAAATTTGTTCTGATAACTATCCTAACTGACCATAGATTTCACCTATAAATAGGGATGTTGTACTAGGCTAAAACACCAATTCATATCAATAATTTTCTGCCCAAAAGCTCTGTTCAAAAATCTATTTTTCAGAAAACTATTTTCACTTTCTATTCTTCACACAAATTCCAATCCTTTAGTGAAAAATTCTGAGAGTCCACCTATAAGATTCCTTGTTCATGATCACATATAGATTCAAGGCTTATACGATTGATTGTAATTACTCAAAGAGAAAGATTATACAAGAGCGTCTTTGGGTTGAAAAGAAGTTGTACAAGGTGTTATTGTCTTCTTGGTGTAAGAAGAGTGGTATACATTTGGCAAAGGGGATTTTCTAAGTGGTGTACAAGGTGTTAGTTTTGGGTGTACAAAATCAAGAATAAGAAAAATTTCAAGCGGGTTGCTTGGGGACTAGATGTCGATCAAGAGGACCGAACCAGGATAAAATCTATTGTGTTTGCGTTTGTATTTTCTGAGATTTATTTCCTTTCTTGCAAGTTATTTTATTTAACGCTAATATTTTTGTTCTAGTGTTGTGTTGACATAATATTTTAGATTCTACAATTGGTATAAGAGCCCTGCACACCCGGTCAACACCCTACAAGGATGACAACAGAGTTTCTTTCATCACAATTCAAAGAAGGACATTCTACACAACGTCCACCGCTATTCGATGGATCGAATTACAACTACTGGAAGTGTAGAATGAAGATATACGTACAATCACTCAACTATGAACTTTGAAATATAGTAAACTTGACCCTTCCTATTAGTAGACTTGACCCTTACTATTAGTAGACTTGACCCTTCTTATTAGTAGACTAATAGGATCGTTAGTCGACGTATCAACTTTATTAGTCGACTTATACATGTTGTAGTCGACTAATAGTTCTTTGCTGGTCGACTAATACACAAAATAATCTTATTAGTAGACTTGACCCTTCCTATTAGTAGACTTGACCCTTACTATTAGTAGACTTGACCCTTCTTATTAGTAGACTAATAGGATCGTTAGTCGACGTATCAACTTTATTAGTCGACTTATACATGTTATAGTCGACTAATAGTTCTCTGCTAGTCGACTAATAGTAGTTTTCAGAGACTTGCATATCTGTATCAGTCTTGATATAGTTGACTTGCTTTCTTTATTAGGCGACTAACCCAGTCAAATATGCCTACACTAGTCGACTAACCCCCAACCCCTAGTCGACTTATAGCAGTTTGTAACTGTTATACAGTTATTGAATTCTGGTATTTTATCCAATGTATTAATATTCAAATTTGTTCTGATAACTATTCTAACTGACCATAAATTTCACCTATAAATAGGGATGTTGTACTAGGCTAAAACACCAATTCATATCAATAATTTTCTGCCCAAAAGCTCTGTTCAAAAATCTGTTTTTCAGAAAACTATTTTCACTTTCTATTCTTCACACAAATTCCAATCCTTTAGTGAAGAATTCTGAGAGTCCACCTATAAGAGTCCTTGTTCATGATCACATATAGATTCAAGGCTTATACGATTGATTGTAATTACTCAATGAGAAAGATTATACAAGAGCGTCTTCGGGTTGAAAAGAAGTTGTACAAGGTGTTATCGTCTTCTTGGTGTAGGAAGAGTGGTATACATTTGGTAAAGGGGATTTTTCAAGTGGTGTACAAGGTGTTGATTTTGGGTGTACAAAATCAAGAATAAGAAAAATTTCTAGCGGGTTGCTTGGGGACTAGATGTAGGTCAAGAGGACTGGACCAGGATAAAATCTATTATGTTTGCGTTTGCATTTTCTGAGATTTATTTCCTTTCTTGCAAGTTATTTTATTTAACGCTAATATCTTTGTTCTAATGTTGTGTTGACATAATATTTTAGATTCTATAATTGGTATAAGAGCCCTGCACACCCGGTCAACACCCTACAAGGATGACAACAGAGTTTCTTTCATCACAATTCAAAGAAGGACATTCTACACAACGTCCACCGCTATTCGATGGATCGAATTATAACTACTGGAAGTGTAGAATGAAGATATACCTACAATCACTCAACTATGAACTTTGAAACATAGTAGAAGCACCATACACCAAGCCGACAACCAACTACACTGCTTGGAGTGATGATCAAAAGAAGAATGTGAATCTTGATGCCAAAGCGAGGAATGCGTTATTCTGTGCCTTAACCAAAGAAGAATTCAATCGTGTGTCATCAACCACATCTTCAAATCAAATATAGCACATACTACAGGTAACACATGAAGGTACAAATAAGGTGAAAGAATCTAAAATTTCTGTTCTTATTCACATGTTCGAACTCTTCAAATTGATGGAGAATGAAACAATTTCAGAAATGATAACAAGGTTCACCGACATAACAAATTCCTTAGCATCCCTTGAAAAGGAATACACCCAAGTTGAAAAATTTCGCAAGATCCTTCGTGCACTCACATCAGACTGGGAGAAGAAGACAACTACAATCGAAGAAGCAAATGATCTCTCTACTTGTCATTAGAAAATCTTATTGGTAATTTAATGGCATATGAAGTATAACTGAAAGTCAGAAAGAAGGATGAACAACAATCTTTCTCAAAAAAGAAAGAACTTGCCTTCCATGCATCCTTAGATACGGACAATTCAGATGATGATAAAGAGGAGATGGCAATGCTCTCAAGAAAATTCAAAAAATTCTTGAAGTAAGGTAAGTTTAATCCTATATGTTTTAATTGTAATAAAATAGGTCATATGAAGAAGTAGGGGTTAGGGCTAGTGTTTAGGATTAAGTTAAGATTAGATTATATATAGGAGATGATGTTAATGGGTTTGGGCTTATTGGGTAACGGGTATATGTAATGGTTATGGGGGCTAATGGATATGGGTAACCGGCATGGGCTAATAGCATCATGGCTAAAAGAGTTTAGGATGAAATGGAGAGGGAGAGACTAAGCTTAAAATAATGCACTTAGCAAATAAATGATAATTAGAAGTGTTAATAAGTAATAGGTAACCATAATACCTAAAAAAATATTGTAACAGCAATAGTAATAATTATAATAAAAAATGAATAGTAATAATATTTAGGGTAATTGGCAATAACAAGGATATTAGTTAACAATAATATTTAATATAAAATAATTAATAATAACCATAACAACAAAAATAATTAAAATAATAATAATAATTTCAACTAGTAATGGTAATTACTACTAAGCAATAATAACAATCTTAATTGACAATTAAATGACAATAATAATATTAATAACAATAACTAATATTAATAATAGTGAATAATAATAACAATAATCAAAATTAACAATAATATAATAAACATTAGAAAAATAAAAATACAATATTTTAAACTAGGGATATTACACCATGTTGGGTTACAACCTTTTATTTATAGGATTTTATAATATAATTCCTATTTGTACTATGAGATAATCTTGGCCTTTGGATGGTTGAAGAATCTTGATCAATCCTTAATAAGAGTTGATCTTCTTGATTTAAAAGGATTCTAAATCCTTTAATCTTTAAAAACAAACATTCATTGAATAAGAATTTAATCCAATTCGTATCCTACCAGAATAAGAAAATCTGCGCCTGAAAAGAAAACTGATTCTGCTTTAGAAATGCCGCGTATAGTCGATTAGTCCTTAAGGCTAGTCGACTAATAATTTTAGTTAGTCGACTACTGTAAAACCGTTTTCTCTTTGTATCCTGCCTAGTCGACTATATATAGTCAACTAGTATTGTGTATTAGTCGACTAATCAACGACTAGTCGACTAATCTGCACCAAACCTGAATCTATTTCTTTCCGCTTCTCCAACTTATTTGAATTTTCTTGGATCATCATCTCCTCTTGAAAATAAGACAAAATCCTAACACATTTAAAGAAGGTCAAGAAGAAGATAAAATACGCAAGTATGTTCAATTAATACTACAAAACTAATGGCAATCGACAATGACAACTCCCACTATTTAAATTTTCAAAAAAGATAAGTGTAATGAAATCGAACAATTGGAAAAGAGACTAGGCGAAGACCTTTTATTAATATAGAAACTATGATAGCTAAATTTTTTTTTTCGAAACTTATCCCTTATATAGAAGACCTAAACCTTACTAAAGGCTGAAAATGGATCAGATTCATACAAGACCTACCAGATATGTAGGATCTAAATCTGATAAGAAAATGTTTTACCTGAAGCCGAACGTGAATCTCATTCCAATAGATAGATTTAAGTCCAAATCCGATTCAAATCTAGAAGAGATTTAGGTTCATATTCAGATTTTGCTCTTCACTTTATACTCTGCCTACTGTTGTAAAAACTCCGAGAATATAACACCAAAGCAGAGAATTTTAGAGGCAGAGTAGAAGTAGGAATTCTTATTGATTTCTGAATTTGTGTGTACATTGAAATGAATCAGGAAGGGCCTATTTATAGGAAAACCTTGGGGGCACTATGCAGTCGCTTGCGTCATCGCTTGCATCAGCGCATAGTAAACCCATTAATGATGCACAGTAGATTTGATGGGAGAGTTGACGGGAGTGGGTAGAGGATGTAACATGTGGATAGCCATCCCTTTTTGACTCCTCTTAACACTCCCCCTTGGCTATCCATCATACATGATGTCTCATTAAAAACCTTGCTAGGAAAACCCAGTGGGACAAAACCATAGCGAAGGGAAAAAGAGTACATCATCTCCGTATACGTGTTTTATGCTGCCTCGTTAAAAACCTTACCAGGAAAACCTGTGGGACAAAACCATAGTAAGGGAAAAAGAGTGCAGCCACGTAAGCTCCCCCTCAAGTTGACATAAGTATTTCTTCTTCATAAATCTCGCTTATGACGCATCCCAATATCATGAATAAGCTTTCTGAAAGTTGTAGGGGGAAGCGCCTTTGTAAAGAGATCTGCCACATTATCACTTGATCGGATATACTGAATATTAATTTTCTTATCCTTTTCAAGCTCTTGGCTGAATGAGAAGAACTTTGGGGGTATATGTTTGGTACGGTCGCTTTTGATGAATCCTTCCTTCATTTGAGCGACACATGCAGCATTGTCTTCAAACAGTACTGTTGGATCTCTGTTGACTGGTAATCCACAAGTTTCTTGGATGTGTTGAATTACAGACCTTAGCCATACACATTCTCGACTTGCTTCATGGAGTGCTATGACTTCAGCATGATTAGAAGAAGTGGCAATAAGTGTCTGCTTTTGTGAACGCCAAGAGATCGCTGCACCTCCACATGTGAATATATATCCTGTTTGAGACTTGGCTTTATGTGGATCTGACAAATAACCTGCATCTGCATAACCAGTTATTTCTTGTTTTGATCCTCTGGAATAAAACAAACCAAAGTTAGTTGTTCCTCGAAGATAACGAAATACATGTTTAATACCATTCCAATGTCTCCGTGTAGGAGATGAGCTAAATCTTGCTAATAAATTAGTAGAAAATGCTATATCTGGTCGGGTACAATTAGCTAGATACATAAGAGCTCCAATTGCACTTAGGTATGGTACTTCAGGACCAAGAACCTCTTCATTATCTTCGCGAGGGCGAAATGGATCCTTTTCCACATTCAATGATCTAACAACCATTGGAGTGCTTAAAGGATTTGCTTTATCCATTTTAAAGCGTTTTAAGACCTTTTCAGTATAATTTGATTGATGCAAAAGTATTCCACTTTGAAAGTGCTCAATCTGTAAACCAATACAATATTTGATTTTTCCAAGGTCTTTCATTTCAAATTCATTCTTTAAATATATCATTGCTTCTAGGATCTCTTTGTGAGTCCCAATAATATTTAAATCATCAACATATACAGCAATGATAATGAATCCGGATGTTGTTTTCTTTATAAAAACACATGGGCATATAGGATTATTTACATATCCTTCTTTTAATAAATACTCGCTTAAGCGATTATACCACATGCGCCCTGATTGTTTTAACCCATATAACGATCTTTGCAATTTGATCGAATATAATTCTTTGGGTTTTGAACTTAATGCTTCAGGCATTTTAAATCCTTCAGGGATTTTCATATAAATATCGCTATCAAGCGATCCATATAAATAAGCTGTAACAACATCCATAAGACGCATTTCTAAATTTTTAGAAACAGTTAGGCTGATTAAATATCTAAACGTAATTGCATCCATTACTGGAGAATACGTTTCTTCATAATCAATTCTAGGTCTTTGCGAAAAACCTTGAGCAACAAGTCGAGCTTTATATCTTACAATCTCGTTTTTCTCGTTGCGTTTTCGTACAAAGACCCATTTGTATCCTACTGGCCTCACGGCTTCAGGCGTGAGGATAATAGGCCCAAATACTTTGCGCTTATTAAGCGAACTCAATTCAGCCTGTATAGCGTCTTTCCACTTTGTCCAATCAGGTCTATTTTGGCATTCAGTGACGGATCTTGGTTCAGGATCCTCACTTCCGTTAACAATATCACATGCTACGGAATAGGAAAATATTTCATCTATATTTTCTATCTTATTGCGATTCCATAATCCTCCTGTATTGACATAATCAATAGAGATTTCATGATTTTCTATATCTTCAGGATTTTTCATCTCTTGATTTGTCTTATTTTGTGTTTCTTCTGGAACACATTCTTGCTTATTTTGTGTTTCTTCTGGAACACATTCTTGCACATTGGGGTCATCGTGCTTATCTGCTCCTTTTCTTTTTCGAGGATTTTTATCTTTGGAACCGATTGGTCTACCACGCTTCAGGCGTGTCTTAGACTCATGAGTGACTTCATTCTCGGGTTGTCCTTTTGGGATTTCAATCCGAGCAGGAGTATTTACAGCTGGTATATATGATTTAGTCACTCTTTTTGTATCAGTGAACGCATCTGGCAATTGATTTGCTATTTCTTGTAAATGCATAATCTTTTGCACTTCTGTCTCACATTGTCTTGTGTGAGGATCAAGATGCAATAAGGATGGTTCACTCCATGTAATCTCCTTCTCCAGCTGTTTCTTTTCTCCCCCTAATGCTGGGAAAATTGCCTCATTGAAGTGGCAATCGGCAAATCGAGCCGTAAAAACATCACCGGTTTTAGGCTCCAGATATCTTATAATAGAAGGAGATTCATAGCCGACATATATTTCCAGTCTCCTTTGAGGACCCATCTTTGTACGTTGTGGTGGAGAAATTGGTACATATACCGCACAACTAAAAATTCTAAGATGGAAAATATTTGGTTCTTGACCAAATGCTAATTGTAGAGGGGAGTACTCATGATATGCACTTGGTCTGATGCGAATTAATGCTGCAGCATGTAAAACTGCATGACCCCATATAGAAATAGGAAGCTTTGTTCTCATTATTAATGGTCTAGCAATAAGTTGGAGGCGTTTAATCAGCGACTCAGCCAAACCATTTTGTGTATGTACATGGGCAACAGGATGTTCAACAACTATTCCAATCGACATACAATAATCATTAAAAGCCTGAGACGTGAACTCACCAGCATTGTCAAGTCTAACTCTCTTGATTGTATAATCAGGAAATTGTGCCATTAATCTAATTATCTGAGCAAGAAATCTCGCAAATGCCACATTGCGAGTTGACAATAAACAAACGTGTGACCATCTACTAGAGGCATCTATCAATACCATAAAATATCTAAATGGTCCACACAATGGGTGTATAGGCCCACAGATATCACCTTGGATACGTTCAAGAAATGTAGGTGATTCTGTTTTTATTTTAGCTGGTGACGGTCTCATAATTAATTTTCCTAGAGAACAAGCTTCACATGGAATCTTACTAACTTGAAGGATCTTCTGGCCCTTTAATGTATGTCCATGTGAATTCTCAATAATTCTTCGCATCATCATTGAACCAGGATGACCTAAACGATCATGCCACAGAGTTATTGTCTCTGTATCTTCTTTAACTACCATATGTGACTCTATCACATTTATATATGTATAATGCAATCCTGAGGAAAGCTTTGGTAGTTTTTCTAGTATGCACTTCTTTCCTGATACATAAGTAGTAAGATACATATACTTCCTGTTTTCTTCAGTTGCAGACTGAGTATCATATCCATGAAGACATATATCATTAAAACTCAACAAATTTCTTTTGGATTTTGGTGAAAACAAAGCATCTTTTATGAAAAACTTTGTTCCATTTGGCAATATAAAGCTGGCTTTACCAGTCCCTTCAATCAAGTCTACAGGACCTGATATTGTATTGATGATTGCCTTTGTTGGTTTTAATTCAGAGAAGTACCTTTTATGTTTGAGAATAGTATGTGTTGTACCGCTATCCAGTATGCAAATCTCTCCAGTTTTGGTCTTGACTTCATCATTAGAATAATCCATATCAAGCTTCATGCAAAAATAAATAATTTGGTAAGAATAAAATTTGAAACATATTATTATAAGGGAAATATTTCATTCAAAGATAAATTTGAAAATTACAAATAACAAAATATGATAATACATAACCATATGTCTAATTATCACCAGTATCATGATGGATTGGAAGATCAACAAAATCATCAGTAAAATCTGAAGCATCAAGATGAGTTGAATCATCCATAGGATCATCATGTTCAGTGAAATTCACTTCTTTCTCTTTTCCTTTCAAGGATGTTTTGTAGAGCTTGCAAAGGTGCTCCGGTGTTCGGCACACTCTAACCCAGTGTCCTTTGGAGCCACATTTGTAATAGGAATCTTTAGGATTCCGAAGAGAACTTTCACGAACATCTTTTCCTTTTTCATGTCTTTCTACATGATGCTTCTTGTGGATCGCGTTATTCTGTGAAGGGTTGTAAAAACCACTTCGACCGCATCCACGGCCACGTCCACGGCCACGACCACGACCACGTCCACGGCCGCATCCATAATTATATCCTCGTCCATAATTTTTAGAAAATGCAACATTTGCTTCTGGAAATGCTGCTGAACCAGTAGGACGGGACTGATGATTTTTTATCAAAAGTTCATTATTTTTCTCTGCCACAAGAAGAGATGAAATTAGTTCAGAATATTTCTTAAAACCACGCAACCTATATTGTTGTTGCAGTGTTATGTTGGATGCATGAAATGTGGAGTAAGTCTTCTCCAACATTTCTTCATCTGTGATATCTACCCCCATAGAATTTCAACCGGGATACTATTCTGAACATTGCAGAGTTGTAGTCGCTAACTTTCTTAAAGTCTTGGAAGCGCAAAGCATTCCATTCATCACGAGTGGCAGGGAGTACAACTTCCTTTTGATGATCAAACCTTTCTTTGAGGTTTTTCCATAAAGCACTTGGGTCTCTAATAGTGAGATATTCACACTTTAGACTTTCATCAAGATGTCTGCGGATAAAGATTGTCGCCTTTGCCTTATCTTGTGACGACGTAGAATTTATTTCTTTAATGGTCTCAGTGAGACCCATTGACTCAAGATGTATCTCAATATCAATAACCCAAGACATATAATTTCTCCCCGTGATATCAAGTGGAATGAACTCAAGCTTTGCAAAGTTTGACATGGTGATAACTATAACAAAATATAAAAATAATTAGAATCACAACATTTTTATTTCTCAAAGAAAATTTGCATGTCAACCATAATAGCTACAAGTAGAAGAGGAAAAGTGAACATTAAAATAAAAAAATACGGGTACAATTCACTTGGATCCATGTCTCCAAGAAAACGATGGAAGTGTTGATGATGATGACGGCAATAAGAAACATCAAAGCTGGACTAAGCATCATGCGAAAAACTCGAACGCAAAACTTCTAGAGATGATGAAAATTTTTAGAATGAAGAGAGATTGAGGAGTGAGTTGTGTGGTTTAGAATTCACCAATTTATAGGATGAAAAATAGCCGTTTATAGCCGTTGGGGTTTTAGCCGTTTGGGGATATAGCCGTTGGGGGTTTATAGCCGTTGGGTTTATAGCCGTTGGGGGAGAGAGAAAAATAATTTAGATTTTATATAATTAAATATTGTAATTAAGGAAATGGTAAAATAAATGCATTGTACTACATATATTTATGAGCTATAATATATGCACGCCACTCTACTTGGTGGGTGTTTTGCAGGCATAATTAATAAAGCAGTAATTATTGAAATAAATATTGGCACACCACGCTACTCGGTAAACCTTTCAGTGGGTGTTTGTCCAGATATAATAGTAGAATAATAAAATATATAATGTTAGAAGCTTGGGGTTTAATCCACGCAAGCATCAAGTTAGATGTTAGTAAAGATAGCATAATCACATCACTTTACTATAAATAGGTGGCAGAGCCTCCTTTCATTATAGTAATGATGTTATATGAATATAATTAGTATAATAATTCAGTTTTCGTAATCACATCACATTTCTATAAATAGGTGGCAGAGCCTCCTTTTATTATAGTAGTGGTGTTATACGAATATCATAAGTATACTAACTTGCCAATTTTACCTTGAGATTGTAGAGGTAGAAGCTGGGACTTGTGATAGGACTCTTCCTTGAGCAATGGAAGCAGAGGCTCGTGACAAGTTTTACCTTAAGCTAATGGAGGCAGAAATTTTGACGTGGTAGGCTTTTTCCCTGAGCTGACGGAGGTAGAGGCTGGGGACAGACTAGAGTGATCGTGCTGATAACGTGTTGTAAAAACTCCGAGAATATAACACCAAAGCAGAGAATTTTAGAGGCAGAGTAGAAGTAGGAATTCTTATTGATTTCTGAATTTGTGTGTACATTGAAATGAATCAGGAAGGGCCTATTTATAGGAAAACCTTGGGGGCACTATGCAGTCGCTTGCGTCATCGCTTGCATCAGCGCATAGTAAACCCATTAATGATGCACAGTAGATTTGATGGGAGAGTTGACGGGAGTGGGTAGAGGATGTAACATGTGGATAGCCATCCCTTTTTGACTCCTCTTAACACCTACATTATTTTGATTCAGGTCTAATATACTAGACGAATCCAATTTGGTTTGATATTCTAAATTTGAATTTGACCTAGATCTGTTTCACTTCAAATATTCTTGATTCTAGTCCTATTTTCTCCTAAAATTTTGATCAGATTATTAGGTACCATCTACAGTTTTTATCCCCACTCCAACTTAACCTCTCCTATCAAGAAACTCGAAGCCTAAACCAGTCAAGTCATACTCAAACTAGTTCAACTGTGGACAAATCGATTCGGCCCATAATGGGTCGGGTTCAGTACCAATATCTAACAAACTTAGAAACTTGGGGCATGTTTCGCTACTGTAAGTGACCTTAAATCGTAAGTCGTAAGTGGTAAACTCTTTTACAGTTGTAAGTGAGTTTTACGCAAGTAAGTTTTATAGTGTTTGGTTGGTAATATAAAATTATAAGTGACAAAGTATATTGTGTTTTACGGTGTTTGGTTGGTAATGTGTAAGTTATAAGTGGAAAAGTTGACCACAAAACTAATTGTTTAGTGATTTAAACATAGTAAATATTAAAAATATTAAAATAATAAATAATGTAAATAATAAAAAATGTAAATATTGAAAATATTAAAATTTTATAATAAAATATTAAATATTAGATTACTAAAATATTACTAGTAATCTAATATTAATTATTAAAATATATAATATTGTAATATAATATTAAATATTATTAAATTTAATAATTAAAAATAGGGGGATTTAATTTCAGCCACTTAAGTCAAACCGTAATTAGGGAAAAAAACTCACTAGTATAATTTTATTCGCTTCAATCACCTTCTTTTTTAAAGTAAGAATGTGCGCCCACTTGTCGAACGCTGAAGCACTCATCAACGACGAAAGACAAAAATGTCCATAAGTAATCGCTTCAAAAAAAGCAAACCGCTTCGAAAATGCCTCATTTCTGAGGACTGCGACTATGATCGCAGTCCTCACAAAATGATCACAGTATAGAGGACTGCAACTATGATATCGCAGTCCTCACAAAAATGTCTTATTTCTGAGGAGTGCAAGATCACCTCACCAAATGATCGCAATTCTATTTCTGAGACTATGATCATGTCGTAATCCTTACAAAATGCACTATTTATGAGAACTGGGACGATGATCGTAGCCCTCACAAAAATGTCATGTTTTCAAGTCTTTATAGGATTGCGATCTTGATCGCAATCCTCTTTATTAGGACGGTGACCATAATTGCAGTATTCACAAAAATGTCCTATATTTGAGCCATTATGAGAACTGCTACCATGAGTGCAGTCCTAAAAGAGGAATACGAACCAAATGCCCTATTTTTTATTTTTTGTGAGGACTGTGATCATGATCGTAGTCCTCTTTGCGATCATGATCGTAGTCCTCACAAAATGCTCTAGGACTAGATCATGAGTCGCAATTCTCATATCAACATTGTCATCATCAGCAGACCCCCGTCCACTGACATCGAATGATGCCTAATGCTTTTCAGATCTAAATACAAACAAAACTCATCGCCAGCACGAACAAACGAGATATGCAAAAAGTCGATCCCAAAAAAAATTCTAGGGGCTCCGCCCCTAACCCCAGGAGGGGCTCACCACCCCCTTCCAACCCCTACGGTGACCTGACCGCGCAGGCCGATCTGCGAATAACTCTGTGTCGGGGTCAAGGTTGAGGGGAAAGTAATGTCAGGAGTGATGAAGAAGGGTAAAAGAAAAATAAAAATATATAAAGTGTGAAGGTTGGGAGGAATCAGTTTATGCTGATGTGGATGAGACTGTACTAAACAAAATTATGAAGCTGAGTTTTTTCTAATTATGAAGTGCAGTAGGTGGTTGTAGCAAAATTTCCTTAAAATATTAGATTTCAAAATTAAAATTTTAATTAATAATAAAAAATTATTAATTTTATATTAAATATTACTAATCTAGTAATAAAAAAAGATTCTAATAATAAAAATTATTAGAATAGTTAATAAAAAACTTTAATCTAATAATTAAAAAAATTCTCATAATTTAAAAAGATTAATTTAATAAAATAATATTAATCAAAATACAATTAATTGTCTGCAATACAGATTTGCTGATCACAAAATTAACTGTTTGTTTTGCAAGTAGACTATAAGTGGAATTTGTATGACCACAAAATTAGATGTTTGCTGCAAGTGGGTTGCAAGTACATTTTACGACTTACAGCCCTAAACAAACACCCTAAGTGATTTTGCTGCAATTGCATTTTATCACTTTCCATCACATTTGAAATTTTAGAAACATAAGGTTCCAAATGGACATTAATTTGGATTTTAAACATTGGGTTGGGCCCATTTCTGTTCTTGACTTAGGCTATAACAAACTCCAACGGTTTAGGCTCTACAGCCTGCACCTAGCTAATCCCAACTAGGTTAAACTTATACCATGGTAATTATAAAAAATGACCCTAACTGATTAGCTAATTTACAATTATAAATGCAAGGATTTGTTTCTAGGGATCTATTCTTCAATATGATCAATTCTCTTTATCAAGTTTTCTCTATTTAACAAAAATTGTATGTCTAGAATCCATCAAAAGATATGATCCCAATCTTTGAGAGAGAGTGGATCTCGTGCTGTTTGTAGGGAGAGCTATTAGATTTGGCCACTTCATATTTTCCTAAAACTAAAATAGATTATCTTTCATCTTCTCTCTCTCTCTCTCTCATCATTTATCACATTATCATGTTGAGGAATAAAACTTTTCTTATTAATTCAATCAAGAATCAAATTTCTTATTTATTTAGTCAGGAATTTATCCTATTCTCTATGCTTATCTACATGCTAGTTGTTAGATTTCTAGGTTCTATGTTGTCACCGTCACAATTGTCTTGGAAACTTGCGTGTGGTTCAGTGCCAACATTACTTGTTATATATTGTTTTTTTAATCATTTTCTAAGCTTGAAATTTGGAATCAAATTCAAAAATGTATCTGACTTAACGATTTAAATTTTAATGTTATACAAATCTCATTGGCAGTTCAATTAAAGCTTAAAAATATCACTTAAGAAATAATTTTAATTTAATATTATTTTGTGATTAATTTTTATGGTCAATTTTTTCACTTTCACTTTTACATTACTAATCAAATATCGAAAAACATGATATATTTTTTCACTTACATTTTCACATGACAATCAGACACTGAAAATTTTATTTTCACAAATTTTAATTTTTCACTACACTTTCATGAAGCCAATCACACTTGTTAGATTCTTCGTGCGCGCGGGTCGTTCTATGTGACTAACACAAACATGAAAACGACTCAGATTCATTGGAAAAGATGTCCAGTGGCTTTCAGAAGCTTGCTTGATTTTTGAAAGAAACTTTTTTCTTTTTTTTTCTTTTTTCTTCTTCTCCTTTTTTTTTTTTTTTTTTTTTGTGGTGAGAGAGATAATGATGTATCAAAGAACTAATAGTTAGTGGTGGAGAAAGAAAAAACTACTGCCGTATGCACTCTAAAAATCAGTTTTGTGAATTCCCTTTTGCTGACAAACCCTTGGGCAAGCATAGAATTTCACTAAAACAAATCAAGCCAAAATAGAAGAAAAATCAAATTACTCGTTGTTTTTTCGCTCACCGAAAATTGTAATTTAGGTTGCACGAACCTGGGTTGATGCCAGAGCGGATATTGACACTCAGAAAAAAAAAAACCCAACTACATGAAACATTGGCCAAGTGTTCTGCTATAGTTGGAGCTGCATGTGACTTTGAAATTTAAATATATTTTTGCAAACAATATTAGATTTTTTTTTTTTTAAAAACAAACAATTGTTGGACTTACGCCTGGCAGGCGTAACTATAAAGTCTCTTTTTAGGGTTTATTTGCTTATATATGTTACCGTGTAAAATAGTTAGAAAGTAAAAATAGCGCGGGCTCTACTGTGAGATTTTCTCTCAATTTTCAAAAGTTATTTGTTTGATAACTTTTCAAAACGTATGAAAATGACGTTAGCCCAATTGAAACCTCACAGTTTCTTTCTTTTTCATTTTCAACCTAAGAGATTTGAAAAAAACTGAAAAACTTGAGATCTGATGAGAACCACGCTTAACTTTACATCAGAAAAAGAAAACCCCACAGTTTTTTCTCCCTTTTCAAAGGCCCAAACACACAGAAGGGGAAATGAGAGGAGGGGGTAGAAACAGGGGGTCGGTTCATTGTTTTCCTATGGTAGTAATCTTGCTTACATCAGCAAGGCATCAGCCATTTCCTTGTTTTGATTTCAGCCCCAAAATGTGTGGAATTGTTTGGAGATCTGACCACTTGCGGGTCCCACATTTTCTTTTGCTGAGAAATCTGATAAAGCAGATTTTGGAGATCAATTTCTTATCACCAAACATGCTCATTGTTGAGAGATTTGATGTCTAACTCCCGCTTGCACAAATCATGTAAGCATGAAACCCAACTGTCTTGCTTATGTATTGTTTTTATTTATTTATTTTTGAGATTTTTTATGTCCGGTGTTGTCAACTCTGTACTTAAATTCACAAATTTTTTTAATCATCTTTTAATCTTTCTCTCTCTACCGTGCTTCCCCTTTTCTCTCTCCTCTCTCTTCTCGATTTCTCTCTCTCCCTGTTACTCTCTCTCTCCTTTCTCTCTCTCCGATTTCTCTCTCTCCCCTCCCCTCCTCTTTATCTCTCTTCACTTTCATCAATTCTGACGCTAAACTTTAAAAAAATAAATATTATGTCCGAGATTGGCAACCCGAACTTCTATGAGCAAGTCATTGTCCGGGGTCGCCAACCTCATAAAGAAAAAAATAAAAAAAATATGTCATGAAGGCGAGACACTTGCATCCCGCGTTGACATGGCAGAAAAGAGATTGATTGTTATAAAATAAATTTTGAAAATGTTTTTCTGAAATTAAATTCAAAAATAGGATTTTTTTTTTTTTTAAATTGCCTTTCTCCCAAATAAATAAGTAATAAATAAATAATATAATGACTTGGGCGGAGACTTGAGTTTATGGCTTGGTCTCTAGTGGGCTTGGGCCATAATTTTGGGTTTTGAAAGGATTTTTCTTGTTTCGGTCCATGCTAATAATAAAGGCCGATTACTGTTTTGAAACAATAATAAGCAGGATTATAAACGAATTTTTCCAAAGAAACGTGAACGAATTAAATGGGAATAATCGTTAGCGGTGCGATAGCGAGGTCAGGCGCAGGCCTCCACAGCTCTCTCCCCAGATAAATGGCTCTCATCCCCTCATTTCTCTCTTCATCCAGAATCTAGGGTTCCTGCTCGAGCTCGCATCCTCGTCGACCAAAATCAAATTCAACTGAAAATGGAGCAAACTTTCATCATGATCAAGCCTGATGGCGTTCAGAGAGGCCTGGTAACTAAAACCAACAAAAGAAAATCTTTCTTTTTATTTGATCAGTTCTTTATTTATTTAGGTAGTGAGATTTGAGTGTTCTTATTGCTTAATTGTTAAGGGTCTTTGATGTTATCAGGTGGGCGAGATCATCAGCCGATTTGAGAAGAAGGGTTTCTACATGAAAGGTAAAAGAAAACACTTTCTATCTGATTTCTTTCAAGTTTTTTCTTTATTTGTGTATTTGGATGTTGGGTTTGATTTGGGACTGTAGCGCTGATTTCTGACTAGAAAGTTTGAATATTGCTTGTTTGGGATCTTAATTTTCTTCTGATAGTGAGAAGAAAGTTTGGGTCTTTGATAATATGTATAAAGCCTATAATTGCGATTCCAAGAAGAAAGTACAAAATTTGAGTAAGGAGTCTTTTGGTTTTTGTCATTATTTGTGCTTAATGGTGAATAGTGAAGGATAATTCTGATTTTGGTCGAATTTTTAAGATTAAGAGTATTGGTACAAGGAGCTCTGATTTTGGTCAATACTGTCTTTTAACATTTCGCCGCCCCCCCCCCCCCCCCCGGGGGGGGGGGGGGGGGGGGGGGGGGAATAAATTTGTAGGATTGGTAGTTTGATTTTGTTCTGAAACATGACTTCAGTATTTGAAAACTTGAACTTCATTATTAGGTTGTTTATGTCAATACTTTTGATTATACAAAGAACTTATAGAACTTTTGTAATGCTTCCATTAAAAAGGAAAAAAAAATACTTGGGTGGTAGTCTTTTGACGTGTTTAGTTGTGCCTTCTAATTATATGATGAAATCTATGGATCTTTAGGTATTGAGATTCTCAGCTCAGTCAAATTTTAAAAGGTTTTCACTTCGATCTAATTCTAAGAAGAGATACAAATTGTGGGATTATATAAGACTGTAAAATAAGCCTACTTTAGTGACTGTAAGATGAGAAATTTTACATCTCGTGTGTTAGTGGGACCTCTCTTATATGGGACTTCTACTTATATGTGTATCTCTGTTATTTTGATGAGACACTGTGAACCATGATTCACGAAGTATTCATGTTTAGATTCTGGTTTGATTCAATGGGAAGTATAAGATTTATGCTTATTGATTGACATTGGATATTTTTGATTCAGCCATGAAGCTTATCACTGTGGGTTTTTTTTTTTTTGGGGGGGGGGGGGGGGGGGTGGATAAATTTGTAGGATTGGTAGTTTGATTTTGTTCTGAAACATGACTTCAGTATTTGAAAACTTGAACTTCATTATTAGGTTGTTTATGTCAATACTTTTGATTATACAAAGAACTTATAGAACTTTTGTAATGCTTCCATTAAAAAGGAAAAAAAAAATACTTGGGTGGTAGTCTTTTGACGTGTTTAGTTGTGCCTTCTAATTATATGATGAAATCTATGGATCTTTAGGTATTGAGATTCTCAGTTCAGTCAAATTTTAAAAGGTTTTCACTTCGATCTAATTCTAAGAAGAGATACAAATTGTGGGATTATATAAGACTGTAAAATAAGCCTACTTTAGTGACTGTAAGATGAGAAATTTTACATCTCGTGTGTTAGTGGGACCTCTCTTATATGGGACTTCTACTTATATGTGTATCTCTGTTATTTTGATGAGACACTGTGAACCATGATTCACGAAGTATTCATGTTTAGATTCTGGTTTGATTCAATGGGAAGTATAAGATTTATGCTTATTGATTGACATTGGATATTTTTGATTCAGCCATGAAGCTTATCACTGTGGGTTTGGGGGGGGGGGGGGGGGGGGGGGTGGGATAAATTTGTAGGATGGTAGTTTGATTTTGTTCTGAAACATGACTTCAGTATTTGAAAACTTGAACTTCATTATTAGGTTGTTTATGTCAATACTTTTGATATACAAAGAACTTATAGAACTTTTGTAATGCTTCCATTAAAAAGGAAAAAAAAAAATACTTGGGGGTGTAGTCTTTTGACGTGTTTGTTGTGCCTTCTAATTATATGATGAAATCTATGGATCTTTAGGTATTGAGATTCTCAGTTCAGTCAAATTTTAAAAGGTTTTCACTTCGATCTAATTCTAAGGAGAGATACAAATTGTGGGATTATATAAGACTGTAAAATAAGCCTACTTTAGTGACTGTAAGATGAGAAATTTTACATCTCGTGTGTTAGTGGGACTCTCTTATATGGGACTTCTACTTATATGTGTATCTCTGTTATTTTGATGAGACACTGTGAACCATGATTCACGAAGTATTCATGTTTAGATTCTGGTTTGATTCATGGGAAATATAAGATTTATGCTTATTGATTGACATTGGATATTTTTGATTCAGCCATGAAGCTTATCACTGTGGAACGGTCTTTCGCTGAGAAGCACTATGAGGACCTTTCCGCAAAGCCTTTCTTCGCTGGGCTTGTTGAGTACATCATCTCTGGCCCGGTGGTTGCCATGGTTTGGGAGGGAGGAAAAGGTGTTGTTGTGACTGCTCGCAAGATTATTGGTGCCACCAATCCAGCAGAGTCTGCTCCTGGTACCATCCGTGGTGATTACGCCAGTGTGGTTGGCAGGTAACTGTTATTTTCATTGTAGTTATTAATCCTTATATTCATAGAAAGTGTTAATTATTTTTTATATGATGTAATAATAAGTATGGGTTTGTTCTTTTATACTTGGTATTTTCTTTATTCTTTAGGATCATTAGGGCTCAAAGTACAGTATAGTGTGAATATGTAAGTAAGTTATGTCTTAGTCATTGATCAAATGGTCTTGAACATAAACGATTTTAGCGGCAAGGGAATTTGAATAGTGTTGTTATATATGCAATTATGCATATGTTGTAGTGGACACAGTTACAAGCGATGAGTGCAATTTTTTGAATTGTATCTCTGAGGTTCTTTGTTTGGAAAAAAACCTTGGCATTTATGAGTGATCCCCTTGTGTGGGGTATGTTTAATATCTGACATTAATTTGTGACTGTTGCCTATTGTTATATGTGAAAGTTCTAAGGTGTATATTAGCCTTTAAATGTCTGCAGTTGAGCTGCCTTTTGGAATTAGGCTGATATACTTTTTGTTTTGTTGAGTTGATAGATGTACAATTTGGTTTACCAGTGAGCGAGGTGTTTATTGAAGTATATTTGGGTTATCACAATCCCGATGCTTGTACACCACTAATCTTAATTGTACATATTTCTTAACTCTCTCTATTTGTAGGTTGTCGTAGCTTAACCCTGTTCAAATGTTGTTTTTTTTGGTAATAACATCCCGTTTAAAGGACCCATTAATGTTTGATAGCAGTTCATCAATGCTTGTGCTTCTCTCTATATATTTTGTTTCCTTTTTCATACTTGCGTCGAAATTCATGCTCTTAGTTTTTCCCCCCTCCATCAAAGCAGCTATTTCTTTGCCATCATTTGATTAGTTTTGTTTTTAACATTCTGAAGAATTATCTAATTGCTCCATGTTAACTTTTGGGGCATAATTTGTCATGCAGGAACATTATTCACGGAAGTGACACGGTTGAGAGTGCAGGAAGGAGATTGCACTGTGGTTCCCTGAGGGCGTTTCCAACTGGCAGAGCAGTGCCCACCCCTGGATCTACGAGTAAAACTGCCTTCACTGCTGCTGGTGTCGGTGCTACTCAAGTTTTAGAGTTTATGGATCTAGCCCTTCTCTTGAAGTAGTATTGATGGGTCATAAATTGACTTATTTGATTACTAGAAATACACGGTCTATGTGTGAAACTTTGTTGCCCTTGTTGGTTCCGTCTTATGAGTCCCTGTTGCTTTTGGGCTCTAATCTGCGGCAATATATATGCCATTTGGTATGGTCATATTGGTTTCAATAATGTCCTATTTTTGTTTATTGTTGATGATTGTTGCTTGGTTTTTGGATGCGCGGATTTGTGCCTGTGAAATCCATTAAAACATTTCTGTTGCCTTTTATTGCGTTCGTTGGCAGAGATGGAAACTAGCTGTTCGCACATTCTGCTGTGATATACATCCATCTTGCTTTTGATGTATGTTGATTAGAGGCAGCCATGAAGCCTGCAGCTTCCAATGGGGGTCATGAGAAATTCAGTACCCCAAATGTTGGGTTGATTGTTTGAAGCTCCATTATAAACATGGTCCTATGTTATTTATGAAGCTCCCATTTTGCTCCCTTTTCTCAAAAAGATTTATAAAACTCAAGAACCACAACCTCCTATCATCACAATTATTGATAAGCTGAACACTTCTCATAAGTTAGTTCATATCTTTCCAGATTTGCAATGTGGAAAGCATGCAGTAAAGTTAACAGCAACAGGGAGCAAGCTATTCCATCATAAAAAAACTCGAACGTGCCAATTTCATATTTTGTCTATCAGAGCCCCATGCATGAGCTAACAATAAAACTCAAGGCTAAAATACATGGGACCAATTGGATTCTCATCCAAAATGATGATACATTCTATATCTCAAATTAGGTGATGACAATATGAACACATTCCAAAAAACAACCAAAAGAAAAGGCAACACTGGAATGCTGGGAATAGCTCAACAATCAACCAAGCCAAACTGAAATACTTCACTTCCAGGCAAGAAGGCTGTGAGATGGCATGTCTTCCAACCGGTGAATGTCTTCTAGTAGCAACTCTCTTTCAAGCTGACGCCGTGTGGCTTTCATTACCGTCTAAGCACAAAGAAAGCGGCAAAAAGAAACAGCATCATTAGATATATAGTTGAATATATATAACTTTCATATTTTAAGCAAAGAAATGCCATACGTTGAACTCCATGTACGATGCATGCATCTCGAGCCACAAATGATCCATCAGCTTGAACGTTATGCAGTACAGAACATCAAAGGCTCGCTCATTTTCTGTAGCATAATCATAAAAATGTGACATGAATTCGACCCCCCCAAAGAAGAAAAAAGAAAAACTTGCGCCAACATAAAGGGAAGACGCAATAATGTCAATACAGAATCATCATCTTTCATTATAGTGAAAGAAACGAATCTCGAGTTTTCACAAATATGGCCAATCATCTAAAGAATCCAAAATGAAAATTTTACATTAAATGAAATAAATGCCAAGAGTGAAGACGTCCTCAATCCCATATCATCCTTATTCTCTTGAAAACATGTGGACTGCTGCCCTACTACAAAATCCTTATAGTGACAACCAAAAAAAAAAATTCTAGGAGAACCATATGAGAGATGATTTTTTTTTTTTGTGGGTTTCCTACAAAAATTCACTCAGTAAGCCAGACCTGCAAAGATACCTCTGGAAAATTGCTGGAAATGTGAAATACATCAACTAACATAAACAAAATTGAAGTTCTTCAGCAAATGACAGAGATGCTTTACTATAAAGAATCCTTAGCGCTGTAAACCCTTAAACAATACACCAAAGTACTTTCTTAAGTGCTCATACTGATCATTTGAAAAATCTGAAACAGAGGATTGAACTAATCACATATAGTTTGAAAAGTAGTTTAACAAATTCATAACGTGGGTCAGATCTTGATATATGCTAGAAATTCAACAGATCCACAGTTTTTTCTTTTCATTGTCAAATAGCCGAGATGAATGAATTTTGTACCATAAAAACCAATGTCTTTTTTCTGTGGATTTTACTGATCAGGAAAAATAATAATAATTACTATTATACCAGTTATTTGAATCTAGTACACAAAAATTTAGATTTCTTCATATAACTAGGCAAAACTGGATACAGATATTTGTCATTGTTTTTTTAGCCATTTTTAACTGTTACATGGAGTTAAGACCATATAAGGTTTGAAGAGTAACAAGAAAAGAGGGAAGGGTCAACCATATATATGCATTTTGATGGAGATTGAACATTTGAATTCTAAGCAGTGCTACTCTCCAAACTAAATGGTAGACTCACTTCATGCTAATCTAAGCTTTGTAATGGCAACAGTTTGATTCTATGATTCTTAAGAAAAATACAGAGCTAAGAAAATTCAAAGTAACTAAGCATCTAGATATACTGAAAGTAGTTTTAAGAAAACTGCTCCCATCATTGTCCTAGGTTGACTGCAAAAAAAGAAAGTAATCATTATTGATACTGGTGATAAACACTAATTAAAGAAACTGAAATTAGTACAGTACAAGTCTATTATAAGACAACTGTTTAACTACATGGCAGGGCTGTCACAATAATTTGACATACAGGTTTCAGGGAAACAGAAAAATTAGAATTTCATCTAGTTATAGCAAATATACAGCCATGAAAAAGCACAAACCGAGTTGAAGATCAAGCATCTGTATTAGCATGAATGTTATATTCACACAGCTACTGCAAATGGATACTCCCATGCAGATCGGTTTCCTCTAGTTTTCGGAGAAGATCCTGGAAGGATTTCTGCATGAAGAAAAGTTACATCAACTATACAGGCAGCTAAGGGGAAGATAAATCCGTTTCTACCAGATTTTCACACTACAGAATGTACTAAGTTGTTTCTAAGACCAGATTCTACAGTGTTCGGAGAGAGTAAAAAATTACCCTGTGGCGTCCGTTTAGTTTAACAATGTTAGAGGTATACTTTTTTTTCCGGAACAAAGACATACCCTGGTCTTAAACCTGAGACTCTCATTTCCCAACCCAACCCTTTTACCACTTAGCCATGTCTCACTGGCATTAGAGGTATACCATGCCAGTATAAATATGAAGATACAGACAAGCAACCAAAACATAGCACATATAGACATATGATGACACATAACAAATGCAATCTTGATTATCACATATTAATTATAAAAATGAGAGTAACACTCATTATCATGAGTCAATGACACCAGAAAACAAAATTTTTACTTTTTTAACGTGCTTTGAGTTTACCTCTCAGGGAAGAACAAGTTTATTTATATTATTGCAAGTTAATAAAAATATTGTGACATGTAGATGAAATGTGTAGGATGATAAATATGAACGTGACATGCGGATTGCATATACATACAGTGGAAACTATAATAACTCGCACTTTCTACAAATTATATTATAGGAGCATTTCCTGCGTAATAGCCGTATCAAGAAAAGATGATTAGAAATTGTCATGAGTGGGAAACGGGTATGCTCATTCAAGGAGGGGCTTTCAATTTCTGAGGCTCAAGAATTTGCAGATTTGAACATGTGGATTATTATAAGAAAGGGGTATTAAAACAAGAAAGAAACAGTGACTACTAATTACAGAAAAGAAAGTTCTCCATCTTGCCGCTGATCCTTCAAAGCAGCAACATTAATTAATAACAACTCATCCTTTATACCAAATCTTAGCTCCATTAAGGTCCATCTCCATTAGTTCTCCATCATGCCTCTGATCCTTCAAAGCAGCAACAATAACTAATAACAACTAATCCTTTATACCAAATCTTAGGGTTGGCGACATAAATGTGTTCTCGATTTAGCTCCATTAAGGTCCATTTCCATTGTTTACTTAACAAATAGATATCTTTGGTTACTTCTGTATATCTAGATGGCATGATTTTTAATAGCTAAATTCCCTTTTTCTCTCATATCAAGGTGATAGGATTTGACTCTTCAGTATCGGTATTATTTCTCTCTTACAGCTGTGAATAGTTCATATAGTGTTTATCTTGGCTCTATAACACAAGTTTTACTTCCTATAACTATATATGCACCTTGTTAAATAAATGAATAATAGGTGTTGACATTTTTTCTTCTACTTGAATATTTCCCTCTCCCCCTCTCTTATCCAGAACAAAGGCATTAATTCATTTAAGTGTTAATCCCTATAGTTTGTGTTGCCACACCATTAGTCTCATTAGACATCCTTAAGAAAAGTGGATTAATTAGCCAAAGAAGCCTCCCAACACCAAGCACTTCTTCACTTGTCACTGTTAAAAACATTAGACTCATAGGTCAGTTTTGCAGTAATTAGAAATCTTTCACACAAATGGGAATGCAACCAGAAATAGAAGGGAACAGTGCATATTCTAGATCTTACCCCCCAGCTAAAGCAAATATTACATATGAAGTTGGTGCCATAAGCATATACATTACGGAAGTGTTCCATAATTAGACTTCCACAGAGAAAAAGAAGTATTTCCTGTGAAGAAATAGCTACTTTAAACGAGCAAAATGAATTTATGCAGTGGACAATGGCTTTCAGCACTCCTGTCTTCATGAGCCAGATTTTGAAGGCCTAATTCTAGCATCAAGCATGGCCAACTCAGAAAAGAAAGAGCATCCCTGCAATTCTATTTTTAACTAGGCTGTTCAGGAAGAAGAAAAAGTCAAATGTGAATCACAGTTTCAAACCTGAGATCTGAATCAAAAGTTGTATACATGGCCAAAGCTCAAAAGATAACCTTTCTCTTGGCTACTTCTTTCTATTTAAGAATGTCCTGATGTTGTAGAACAAGGATAATACGAGAGGCCAACATTTCAGTGCTGCTTTCGGTTAGGAGCAGTAAATAAAGATACAGTCATTGATTATATTATGAGGGAAAGTGTGGCCACCTGATATGGTCTCATATCTTCGGTATTTGGGTGCTTATTGTAAAATAAACATAGCATAATCAATTTAAAATGAGTTCCATGACTATGATTTTTTTTATATCAGTTAAACAAGGAAAGACTAAATAGTTGTGGCTCATTGTCATGCAATAAGATAACAGCCTTCAAACGGGAAAATGTGAAAGCGAAGATCTGGTTTTTATTCTGGTCACATTATGCATGCATTACTTTAGGTACTAAATGAAGTCATACTACTTACAGGATATGTCTTCGCAAAGAACAATAAATTCTCCAATGATATAAAACCACCACCTCTGGAATACAGGATCGAGATCCATTTGTCAATGTAAATCAGAAAACAACTGACTCGAATCAAAGCAAAAGTGCAAGCTTACATGGTAGGTGTGACAAATATCATATACCTGAAATCTGTAGATGGATCCTTTCCTTGCCACCCCATTTCCTTCCACTGTTCGGATATTAGACCCCTGAGCTCAACTTCAGAATAAGCTGCATTCCAGAGAGCCCTTAAGGCTTCCTACAGGTTTCAAAATGGAGTGATGATAATGCTAAAAGCACTTGCTCAGATATTAAAGCATTTGTTTCCATTTATAAGATGGAAAGGAATCTTATCAATGCCTCTCCTTGTTTGGATTAGCACAAGTCAAGATTCGTTAAGGTTTACGGTTTTATGGAGGACACAGCACATAATGAACTCTCTAACACACAAACGGATAATAAAATTCATTGCTTTAGAAGGGAATGGACGCTAAAAGAAAAATATTGCAATTTTATTAGGAGATGGGATAGGGTAGCGGTTTGTCTTTGAAAGGGATCATTATACTGGTCAACACGACTTTTGGTTATCTCCCAACCTATCTTGCTACTTACAGCCAAATATGCATATTAGCACCTCTATCAATAAAATATTTCCTGCAAAAAGAATGGCAGGAAAAGAAAAGCTTAGGGGTACTCAAAAGAAATCATGATGTAAGAATAACATTATATATGGAATATGGCCTTAAATGACAAGTTAGAAGCTTAGGAATAATGATTTGGTATAAATGATTTCAAGTATTAGCGCAAAGGACCAGTGGAGCTGTTAATTAAAAATAAGTACTTCATTTACTTGAGGCTAAACTACAGGTATATAGAAAGATGCTTTAAAGCCGTAGGGATTTTCAGAGAGGTTTGTGGAAACAGAAAATAGGACTAGATTCTAGATGCACAATTGGTGTTATCCATATAGGTTAGAATGTTGTTGATTACAAATGTTCTTGGATACTCAGGCAATGGACAAAAAATGTTAGCGTGAGAAGGAAGAGCTTCAGGAATCACAAATGGGAATCCAAAGGAGTCTTCTACAGGACAAACTACATTTTACTAGATGACATGATGTGGCACCAACTGTGATTTTTCCTCTCCAAGTGCAAGAATCTGCATGCAACATCTATTGCGTAAAAACACACAGTTTAAAGGTTCCATGAGGGCAGTACATATAGACAATGCTTTCAATGTTCCTTAACAATGTCATATATGTGCTAGCCCTTTTTCTCTGCCTTCTTGATAGGGATACAATACATAGCCAATTTGGTGGCTAACTTCCTCTCGCGGCCTGCATATCACAAATTGTGGAGGATAAACACTGCTCAGTGGGAAGTATGTGAAGGGTAGGACAGAAGAACCTCAAGTTAGCAAATAAGAGTGGTCATGTCAAAGTAATTCTTGTCTGTATCTAAATTTGGTCTGTGTAGAACCTTCTGTTTGAAGAGTGATAACTCCCTCTAATACATGTGAAGTATTGGAACGCTATTTGTATACATGCCATTCATTAATTTCATGATGAGCTCTCTCTTTGTATACAATGACAATGCATCATTTACTAAAATCTTTATGCCAATTGATGTGAAACATGTATGGGCGGAAGCACAGATAAATTAACTCAAAGATACGCTTCACCGATAAGAAAGATCGTTAGGAGGAATTGAATTAAAACAGATAATATTAGGTTATGCTATGTTGATCGTGCATGTGCTTATCAATTTCAATATTTAAAGAACTAATTAGAAACTTTTATTTATGCAGAAAATCAATTTCTATACGCAATAAAGAAGTCAAGCAATTACAAGGAGAAACAGAATCGCTCGCTCATTTTTAATGTGGACATAATATCAGAATAAATAACAGACTGGATGATATATATCTAGACTTATAATTAAAGAGTTGATGTAATAAAAAAAATACTTGAGATGATTATAAATTTGATCTTAGCTTGCTTTTTGATTGTTCATTGATGTCTGAACTCAAGCATCGGAGAACGGGTACAGTCGACGAATATTTTACAGAATTTTTGGGGACCGTTCTGAACTAGTCAAAATGACCCTATTAAAATAATATAAAATACATTTTATTACTTCTTTTTTTCTTTCCTTCTTTCCCAAGCTTCCACCGCCCTTCCATCTCTCTATTTCTGTGTCTCTCACTCTCTCTACTCTCTCTTTCCTTCTCTTCTTCTTCTTCTTCTTTTATTTTCTTTTCTTACTTTTTTCTTCCTAACCTCCACTCCCCACCAGGGCCAGGCCGCCACCGACCCTGACCGTGGCGCCGCCCACAGCCAGTCGGACGCCGCCCGCGACCGCCAGGCCGCGGGTTCCTGCTCTTCCTTCTTCTATTCTTCCTTTCTTTCTTTTCCTTTCCTTTCCTTCCTTCTCTGTAAATTTCTTTGTCGTCGAGGAGTCGAGGTGCCTATGCAGACGAGGCCGAAGTTGCTGAATGCGTAACGAGAGAGAGGGATTTGGCGACGGAAGTATTCTACGGAGATTTATTTGAGAGGAAGAAATTTGAAAGGGAGATAGAGAGAGGGAATAGTGATAGATAAATCAATTAGAGCATCCCACTACTAAGTAAGTCTAATTAGTACATCCAACCACTAACCTAATTTAGGATCGAGAAATTTAATAATCAAACTCAATTTGAGAGCTAAGAAAAACTTTCATTGATTGTTCATTAAAAAAGTGAATACATGTGGCCTTTATATAGGCTACAAAATTGTATCTCCTACTTCTATTTGGACTACATAATCCTAATCCTAAAAGAAATCAAAAGTCTAAAAGAAGAGAAAATATATATAAAAAAGTAGTATCCTACTACAAGTCGTAAAGTAGTAATCCTACAAACAAATCGTACTACTAAAATAAAAATATAAGAAATAGAAACTAGAACTCCTAATACTACTCTGAATTTATAACTTCTTCTAGAACCAAATTGCCATAGAATTCTTGAGCCTCCTTCAGTACACTTTCTATACTTTTGAATTGGGCTTCGGCTTCACGATGTTCGCATCATTCTTCCCGGGTTGGAAAGAACTCAACTCTGTTAAGTTTGAGGAAGAACTCTCATACTACTTCAATATGTCAGGATTAATCTTTTGCAACTCACTTCGATCCATCTACGAATCATCTGTTGGTGGTTTTCCTTTCCATCGAATCAAATACTTACGAGTCCCACCATCTTTAGTGGTGATAATTTCATCATCCACAATTTTATCAATCTGATTCACTGTATTAGGTAATATACTTAGAAGTGGTCGAAGGGAATCTCTCTCAGAAATATGCTAAAAGGATGGCTCATCATCTAATGGGTTGTTAGGGTTAAAATTAGAACCCTTGTAATCCACTAAATTTTCAATATTGAATGTAGAATTGATGCTAAAATCTTGAGGAAGATCGATAACATAAGCATTGTCATTTAGCTTCTTTAAAACCTGAAATGGACCAGCACTACGAGCATGTAGTTTCTAATAGTTCCTGATGAAAATAATTCCGGACGAATCCATACCATCATATAATCACCAACATTAAATGTTTTAAGTCTTTTTCTTACGTCAGCTCATAGCTTGTAATTGGCATTACTTTGAACAATTTTATCCATAACTTTCTTGTGTAAGTCATGCACATATGATGCAAATGATGATGCAGAATCTGATGCTCTAATATAATCGGACATAGGAATAAGGTTTATAGGGTGTCTAAATCTAAAATCATAAACAATTTCATGTGGTGATTTGCTTGTAGCCCTATTCACAGCTGTATTATATGCCAACTCTGCAATGGCTAGATAAGATCCCAACTTACTGTATGTTCACCAACTAGCGTGTGTAACAAGTTCCTTAGACTCCTATGATAATTTGGTTTGACCATCAGTCTGAAGATGAAAAGCAGTGAAAATTTTCAGTTTCGTGCCTAACATGTGTGTTTCTCAAAAGTAACTCGTGAATTTCACATCTTTATCAGACACAATGGTCTTAGGCAAACCATATATTTGACAATACCATCAAAACATATTTTAGCAACTCTAGAAGCATCTGCAGTTCGAGAACAAGAAAAAAATAGGCCATTTTGGAGAAACAGTCCACGACAACTAAAACAAAATCGTATTTTCTCAAAGTTTTCAGTAAACCTAAGACGAAATCATACTCACATCTTGCTAAGGACAATTCGGGACGGGGATTGGAGTGTACAAATCAGTGTTTTATTTTTGTTGTTTAGATAGTTGACAAATGTGATATCTACCAACATGTTTAGCAACATCACGTTTTAAACTAGGCTAATAGAACCTATATTCGACAGCTTCTATGCTCTTCTCATTCCCAAAGTGTCCAACTAGACCACCGACATGCAATTCTCAAATAAGAAATTTTCTAAGAGAGGTTCTTGGAATGCATAGCTTACGGCCTATAAACAAATATCCATCATGCAGAACAAATCCATCAACTTCTCGTGTAGTTTAATTTTTTTAGTTTCACATATATCTCGTGAAAGTCAGAACATGACTCATACTTAGTTTTCAATCTCTCAAAACCATTAACTGCAATTGACATCTTAGTCAAATGAACACTCGACGACTTAGAGCGTAGGCAGCTTTATTTCAACTCCGGCTTTGTGACGTAAGGTGAATGTATAATCCTGTAAGAACTCAATTCAACGACCATGTCTAGTATTCAACTTCTTTTAAGAGTATATGTATTTTAAAGCCCCATGGTCAGAAAAGAGAACGAAATCTTGTGGTAGCAAATAATATTGCCAATAACAAAGTGCTTGAATTACGCATAGAAATCTTGATCGTAGGTAGAGCATTTTTGCTTGCGTCATTCAATTTCTCATTAAAGTAAGCAACTGGATGCCCTTCTTGAGCTAAGACTCCTATGTCTATGTCGGATGCGTCACATGCTACTTCAAAACTTTTAGAAAAAATCAGAGAGATGCATAACTGGAGCACTGATCATTCTTGCCTTAATCTCAACAAACGCTTTTAGCAGCAGCGTTAGACCATGCAAATTCACTTTTCTTTAGACAGTCCGTAATCAGGGCCATGCCAGTATTGAACACTTTTATAAACCACCAGTAGAAGGTAGCAAGTCCGTGAAAACTTCTCACCTCACGAATGGTCTTTGGTTCCGACCCATTCGTCAATGGCTCTCTTTTCAGATTTGTAGAAACTCCGTTTGAAAAAACGACAGTCTAGAAAGTAGAAAGATGACTTGTGTTGCAAGAAAATCACACTTTTCGGGTTAGCATATAATTTTTTCTTTCTCAACACAGTACAAACTTGACGTAAGTGGTCTAAATGTGCTCACGAGAGTGGCTATAAATGAGGATATCATCTAAGTAAACTACAAAAAAATTTTCCATAAAGGGTTGTAATACTTGAGTTATCAATCACATAAAATACTCGGAGTGTTGGTCAATCCAAAAGGCATAATCATCCATTCATATAGTCCATCTATTGTCTTGAAAGCGATCTTCCATTCATCTCCCAGACGAATGCAGATTTAGTGATAACCACTCTTAAGATCTATCTTAGAAAAGATTATGGCACTAGACATCACACCCCAGCATATCATCCAACCTCAGAATGGGAAAGCGATACTTGATTGTGATCTTATTAATCGATCTACTATCCACGCACATACGCCATGACCCATCTTTCTTCAGTGTTAAAAATGCGGGGACCGCACATGGCTCATGCTTTCTCTAATGAAGCCCTATCTATCAAGTCATCGACTTGGCTCTTAAACTCAGTATGCTCGGTTGGGTTCATTTGGTAATGTGGCAAGTTTAGTAGACTTGACCCAGGTACTAGATCGATAGCGTGTTGGATGTCGCGCATCGGTGGTAAACCTATTCGAAAGGTCTTCGGAGAAGATATCACTAAACTCCTCAATTACGGGGTGACTTCTGGAGGAATAGTGTTATTCAGCGTTTTTTAAGCACTCTCTAGCAGTTAGGATCATTAATGGGGCATCGTTCTTGAGTTCTTGTTCAAGTTCTATTGCACTGATCAAATTAACTCCTTTCGACTTCTTCGGGTGCATTAAGTTAGGCTTTTTAGTTATAGGTCGGTAGGGTGTCAATTTAATCTTCTTACTCTCATGCTCAAATCAACACATGTTCGATCGACCATGAATGGTAACATCATTGTCATAGAGTCATGGTTGTCCTAATATGATTGGACCTACATCCATCGTAACCACATCACACCATATCTTGTCTTTATAAACATCAAACTCAATCGGGACAAGACTCATTGTTTCACATCTAGGGCCGTTGAGTGAACCATTACACCTTATATGGATGGATGAGGTTCAGCTTCCATCCAACCTTCTCAATCATTTTGGACGATACTGCATTGACACAACTTCCACTATCCACTATTACTTTTCAATTCTGTCTCAATCTTAATGAATGTGTGAAAGATAGCAGTTCTTCTCCAGTCATCCTTCTCTTGTGAGAAGGCAACCGGACGACAGATATGTAATTTTAAGGTGCGAGTTGAATATAGTTTACATTCAACATCAGAACCTTCTGGTCATAATCGAAAAATAGTCCTCTTCATCTATGTCTGTGTGATATGTAACTTACTCGTCATCAGACTCGGAAGCTGTGGTGGAACTCTGCTAGTGGAGGTGATTTTCATTTCGCTAGGAGAAGCGATGTAACCATAACCTTGACATCTATAACACTTAGTGGATGCACTAAATTTAAAAAAACTTTGCTCGGAGGGTTTGCTACGAATCGTCACTTTGTTTCCTTTGAAGTTATTCTTTCAGGAGGAGGATTGGGTGCTAGACTTATGAACTGGGAAGAAGAGAAAATCCTAGTCACACTCGATTTTGAATTGAAACTCCTAGTATTGTAGTTAGACCTAATGGAATCTAGATCTTGAACTATGATGTAAGCTTCTCTAATTCGGTGACTCCTCTAACTAACAATTCAGTCACAAGTCTTCTCTAAGTCCTGCTCTAAACCTAGAAAGGATTTGAACTTGTCCTTCCGAAGATACTGCATCTAATGAGAAACTCATCGAATTTTGTAACGTACTCCTTTACTGATTTATTGCCTTGATTATATTGATGCCATTTGTCCATAAGACGGTCACTAAATGATAGTAGCACATACTTACCTTTCAGCTCATCCTTCATCATATCCCATGGTTCAATAGGTCGTTGAAGTCGGGGATGCGCGTCTGTTCTCTAAGTTAGTCTAGTGCTGACTAGCTTGACTAGTCAGTTTCATAGCAGCGAACTTAATTTTCCTAGGCTCAGTGAGATTTATCATGTAAAGTACTTATCTACTTAGAGTGTCCAATCTAATAAAAATTATGGATCATGACGTCCATCAAAGGTGGGAACATCGATCTTGATTCAGATATTGATCATCGGGATTAGGTGGGTTATCAGTGTTATCATGACAATTGTTTCGCGATGAGGATGTATTTTCTCCAACAATGGAGGACTCGACAAGATATTTCTTTACTTGTTCTTTAGTTTCGTGTAGATCAGCTCGAGTCTGAGTCATATCATGGGTCAAGGCTTCAAGTTTAGCCATAAGATTAGTTATGGTAGGTTGGGAGACCATGGAATCAGTGTTGGGTTCACTAACTTCTTTACACAAGTATAGAGTACTACTAAGGTTGGAATGCAATGTATAAGTCCTAATATGAATGCAAACCTATACTATTTTTTTAGTTTATTTTCAAAATTGTTGTTTCTTAAATTGTCGGGTCAGTCAAACACCAAATTTTATCAGTCCAATTGGTCAGGTCAGCGCAACTCAGGTGGGATGTTTTCCGCATTGGCGTTCCTTAATTACAGAACCACGTTGAGTACCCTTCCTTGGTTAGACACCAATCGTACAGAATTCTAAGGAAAGACTTACCTTTCAAGGTTTCCTAATTTACACTAATTTTTTTGGGTTTGAATAAAAATCTAACTAGAAGAAAAAAGCAAATAAACATTACTAATATGCAAATCCTACCTAACTGTGCTCTAATACCAAGATGATGTGAAACGTGTATGGGACAGAAGCAACAGA